>CM024761.1:44367815-44563965 GCA_014218235.1 Colocasia esculenta | reverse complement strand
TTTTTTTAATATTTTATAAAAATAAAAGCAATTAGAAAATCAAATAAAGGAAAATTAACTAAAACCCATTAAATGAAAAGAAGTGATGGGCTTTATTAAATTGACCCATTAGAAATTAGTGGGTTAAAATAGAGAATCTTAAAAGGGGAATAATGGGAAATTACCCTAAATTCGTAACTAAAATCTTACTTAAATAAAAAGAGGGTATTTAATGCATTAAAATAAGTGGTTTGAGTTGGATTTGGAATCCTAACCTACCCCAATTGCTTGGCCACGAAATCCCCTCTCTCTCAACCCAATTACGAGATCTCTTGCTTAAAAAGGGGAGAGGAAAATAGGAAACTCAGAATTAAATGGTAATTATACTTAACTAGGAAATGGAATTAGGGAGAGCTTAAATACTTCTCTAAAACATTCATGGTTGGCCCTAGCTCATTCCAAGAGGTTGTTGGACCAGAAGGAGAAGCCAAGAGGAGGAGAAATCGTGGAGAGGAAGATCTATCAAAGATTCATCCCGAGTTCTTCATCTTAAAACCCTAGAAGAGGAAAAACATGAAAGTAGGCATTCTTACGAGCAAAATTAAAAATATTTCGACGTGTTCCATGTGATAGGAACAAACCCCTCAAGTTTGGTGATTTATCATTGTGCCAATAATTACTTCTTGATTTTCCATGTTCTGCAACTTACATGACCCCGAACCCCCTTGTTAGCTCTTGTTCTCCATGTA
The DNA here is from genome assembly GCA_014218235.1 of Colocasia esculenta. Taxonomy (NCBI): domain Eukaryota; kingdom Viridiplantae; phylum Streptophyta; class Magnoliopsida; order Alismatales; family Araceae; genus Colocasia; species Colocasia esculenta. Next base: position 44,563,237 of record CM024761.1, on the reverse strand, counting down.
CACTTGCTAGCAGCTATTAGGGATCTTTAGCCGCTGAAAGCCCTAATTTTATCCACCATGTCTTGCGAACTAAATCTTGCATCCCAACTATTCCCAGTATTCTATCGTCCATGTTTGATCTGATTAAACCATGCCAAAACATGACTGTTTACAAATTCCTATTTACGGGAAGTACTCTTGCATGTCTAGAGTAGTTTAAATTTGATTCCATGATTTTTCATCAATTGTACATTTTGTTCTTGATTTTTGAATCACCCTATGTCGAAGGAAGGCAAGTTTGGACCGCAATCCAAGACATGTCTGTTCCCTGTCGGACACAGGCGCAGACCCTGTGAACGCGATGGCCCGATAGGCTGCGTTCAGTGGTCTCGTTGCGACAGCATCACCCATCGCATTCTGAACACTATAGGCAATGTCGCCGCTATCCGTGCGTCTGTCATGACCAACCTGTCGCGATCCTTGCAAGACCCCGTTGCGATCTCAGCGCCTGTTCTGAACAACCTGTCTCGTTCAGTGCAAGCCCTTGTCACGATCTGTCTTGACCCCGTCGCTACCCTCACGGGGGTGTGTCACGATCTGGGTCATTTATAGAAACACCCTTGATTCTTCATACTCAAACTCTTTAAAGTGTCTATACTTCTGTTAACAGTCATCAGCACAGTAAATAAACTGTTATAATCTTACTTGGTATAATTTCTTAAAAGACATACACTTGATTCTTGTCATGTCTATGATTTATCTTACACAAAGCACACACTTTGAACCATCCATATATGGCTTAATTGACATGAACATGATACATAACATATATGGTAATTAAGGTAATTAAATTACCCTATTTTAAAGGAACTTGTTTACGTTTTCGTGCAATGTTTTGGAAACATCGATACCGACGCTCCACTGTTCTAGAACTCCTATAGAACGTCGAGCACTTGTTCTATACACACTCTTTCTTGACTTGGATGAACTCTCCGACAGATACTCCTTCTGCCGGACTAGTGAGTCTTCGTTCAAGGCCTCTGTAAGTCTCCTCTGTCCATGGATTCCCACATGGTCGACGAGCCGGTTGTACCCTAACACGTACGATACCTTTAGGGATCAATACGATCCAAACGGCCATTAAATGTTGACTCTCATCTTGAATCACGCCGGACCTCTGGACCTGTGCTTAACTTGGCCAGTGGAAGGTTCGCAAGTTCTACCTGACTGCCAACACTAAGTGCGTATGTTGTGCAACTGTTACTATCGCCTGTTTACTCGATGCATTACGTGCAATGACCACTAGCTCTCATCTACACTCTATTCGCTCATCTATTCACGTTCTCTCTACTATCTTGTCTATTCATCTAGTGCTCTCATCTATTTCTTGGTACTCTATATTGGCCATTTAGTGATTGTCTAAAGATAAACAATATAACTAATGCCTGGCAAAATATATAAAGGGCCCGATCTAGTCCTGGGATGTGCGCTCGAAAGTGCCAGTGCCCATGGGGATTAAATGATCAGAGTGTTTGGCATTACACTCGAGTGCTATCTATCTCGACTATCTAAATGACAATCAAAAAGTGCTATACTCTCTCGTGTCTATTGACAAAAAGTGCTCTACTATGCTCATTGTGCTATTGCTATATTTTGTGCTATTTGTGCTATGCCCATCTTGCTATTTAGTGCTATACTCGACACTCTCGTGCTATATTTGGAAAGTTGTGCTATTCATTCACGTGCTATCATGCTCTCTCTCACTTTACTTGACTCTCGTGTTCTATCATTAGTTACTCTGCCTTTAATACATTAATTATTTAAAGCCTGCTTGACTATTGAGATTTAAGTCCTACTGGGCGTTATCGCTCACCCTGCGTTATTTGTCGTTATACTCTCAGATGAGACCGAGGATGATACATACACTCAAGAGGACGGGAACGACCAGGAGTGATGTCATGAGTACCCTAGCGTCCTAGAGTTATGTTAGAGTCTTAGTTAGTCTATTACTTTTATTCAATGTAATTGGGCCCTATAGAATGGCTCTGATATTAGTGGTTGTAACTAGACATTTGGAAGTTATTAATGAAATGAATTTGCTTTAGTATTATTCATTGTGCAATGGTTTGATGTCTAGTACTCGCTCTATACCCGTTTGCTTGCAACTGCCTCGCATTCCGATATTGGAAAAATAAAAAATTAATAATTTATAAAAATAAAAGCAATTACAAAATCAAATAAAAGAAAATTAACTAAAACCCATTAAAAGAAAAGAAGTGATGGGCTTTATTAAATTGACCCATTAGAAATTAGTGGGCTAAAATAGAGAATCTAAAAAGGGGAATACTGGGAAATTACCCTAAATTCGTAACTAAAATCTTACTTAAATAAAAAGAGGGTATTTAATGCCTTAAATTAAGTGGTTTGAGTTGGATTTCGAATCCTAAACGTACCCCAATTGCTTGGCCACGAAATCCTCTCTCTCACAACCCAATTAGGAGATCTCTTGCTTAAAAAGGGGAGAGGAAAATAGGAAACTCAGAATTAAATGGGAATTAGACTTAAACTAGGAAATGGAATTACGGGGAGCTTAAATACTTCTTTAAAACCCTCATGGGCGGTCCTAGCTCGTGCCAACAGGTTGTTGGACCAGAAGGAGAAGGCAAGAGGAGGAGAAATCGTGGAGAGGAAGATCTATCAAAGTTTCTTCCCGACTTCTTCATCTTCAAACCCTAGAAGAGGAAAAACGTGAAAGGTACGCATTCTTACGAGCAAAATTAAAAATATTTTGACCTTAGGTTGTTCCATGTGATAGGAAGAAACCCCTCATGTTTTGTGATTTATCATTGTGCCAAGAATTACTTCTTGATTTTCCATGTTCTACAACCTACATGACCCCGAACCCCCTTGTTAGCTCTTGTTCTCCATGTACAATTGACTTCGTGCTTCAAAATTTTTACTGGAGATACTAGCAGCTATTAGGGATCTTTATCCCCTAAAAGCCCTAAATTTCATCTACCATGTCATGCGAATTAAATCTTGCATCCAAACTGTTCCTAGTATTCCATCCTCCATGTTTGTTCTGATTAAACCATACCGAAACCATGACTGCTTATAATTTCCTATTTACGGGAAGTACTCTTTCATGTCTAGAGTAGTTTAAAATTGATTCCATGATTTTTCATTGACTATACTTTTTGTTCTTGATTTTTGAATCACCCTATGTCGAAGAAAGGCAAGCCTGGACCGCAATCCAAGACATATCCGTTCCCTATCGGACACAGGCGCAGACCCTGTGAACGCGACGGCCCGATAGACTGCGTTCAGTGGTCTCAATGCGACAGCATCATCTGTCGCGTTCTGAATGCGACAGGCAATGCCGCCGCGATCCGTGCGTCTGTCATGACCAACCTGTCGCAATCCTTGCAAGACCCCGTCGCGATCTTAGTGCCTATTCTGAACAACCTGTCGCGTTCAGTGCAAGCCCTTGTCACGATCTGCCCTGACCCCGTCGACCCTCACGGGGGTGCGTTGCAATCTGGATCTTTTACAGAAACACCCTTGATTCTTCGTACTCGAAATCTTTACAGTGTCCATACTTCTGTTAATAGTCATCACCGCAGTAAATAAACTGTTATAATCTTACTTGGTATAATTTCTTAAAAGACATACACTTGATTCTTCTCATGTCTATGATTTCTCTTACACAAAGCACACACTTTGAACCATCCATATATGGCTTAATTGACATGAACATGATACATAACATATCTGGTAATTTAGGTAATTAAATTGCCCTATTTTAAAGGAACTTGTTTACGTTTTCATACGATGTTTTGGAAACACCGATACCGATGCTCCACTGTTCTAGAAGTCCTCTAGAACGTCGAGTACTTGTTCTATACACACTCTTTCTTGACTTGGACGAACTCTCCGACGGATACTCCTTCTACCGGACTAGTGAGTCTTTGTTCAAGGCCTCCGTAAGTCTCCTCTGTCCATGGATTCCCACATGGTCGACGAGCCGGTTGTACCCTAACACCTACGATACCTTTAGGGATCAATATGATGCAAACGGCCATTAGAAGTTCACTCTTGTCTTGAATCATGCCGGACCTCTGGACTTGTGCTTAACATGGCCAGTGGAAGGGTCGTGAGTTCCACCTGACTGCCAACACCAAGTGCGCGTGTTGTGTAACTATTACTATCTCCTGTTTACTCGACGCATTATGTGCAATGTCCACTAGCTCTCATCTACACTCTATTCACTCATCTATTCACGTTCTCTCTACTATCTCATCTATTCATCTAGTGCTCTCATCAATTTCTTGGTACTCTATATTGGCGATTGATTGATTGTCTAAAGATAAACAATATAACCAATGGCTGGAAAAATATATAAAGTGCCCGATCTAGTCCTGGGATGTGCGCCCGAAAGTGCTAGTGCCCATGGGAGTTAAATGATCAGAGTGTTTGACATTACACTCGAGTTCTATCTATCTCGACTATCTAAATGACAATAAAAAATTGCTATACTCTCTCGTGTCTATTGACAAAAAGTGCTCTACTATGCTCGTCGTGCTATTGCTATATTTTGTGCTTTGGCCATCTTGCTATTTTGTGCTATACTCGACACTCTCGTGCTATGTTTGGAATGTTGTGCTATTTTGATCACGTGCTATCATGCTCTCTCTCACTTTACTTGACTCTCGTGCTCTATCATTAGTTACTCTGCCTTTAATACATTAATTATTTAAAGCCAGCTTGACTATTGAGATTTAAGTCCTACTGGGCGTTATCGCTCACCCTGCGTTATTTGTCGTTATGCTCTCAGGTGAGACCGAGGATGATACATACACTCAAGAGGACGGGAACAACCAGGAGTGATGTCACGAGTACCCTAGTGTTCTAGAGTTATGTTAGAGTCTTAGTTAGTCTTTTACTTTTATTCAATGTAATTGGGCCCTATAGAATGGCTCTGATATTAGTGGTTGTAACTAGACATTTGGAAAGTTATTAATGAAATGAATTTTCTTTAGTATTATTCATTGTGCAATGGTTTGATGTCTAGTACTCGCTCTATACCCGTTTGCTTGCAACTGCCTCACGTTCTGATATTCCGCGTCAGGGCATGACATCGACGCTTGAAGCGTCGCGTCTCTTCATAATCTCAAATCTAATGCCCATTTGGCATCTTTTTGAATTAAATCGTCATATTCTTCATCTGTCTTAAAACCCCTATTCCACGTCTACAACTCTCTCTCTCTCTTCTATTCCTCGATTCTCTATCATGGCTCTAAAACTGCAAGCCCATTGGGGAGGTAAGCGCAAGGAATCAACACCAGCATCGTTGGAACGGTGCACCAAGGCAAGGAATGATCAGGATAAGGGTAAAGAACCTTGGAGAAGAAGCCCTCTATTCCTGCTTTCTCAAGCCGACATTACTCTCATCCTCGTTCGGCCAAGGAGAAGACTTTTTCCAAGGGAAAAAAGAAAACAGAATATGTGAACCTGAGCAGCTCTGATGGAGAAGAAGAATGTGTGCAAGCTTCACTGGATGAGCATCCAGCACATTCACCTGAAGAAAACCCTAATGACCAGGGTTCGGGTCATTCTTCCAGTGATCAGAAATCTACAGAACAGGGAGGTTCTCAGTCAAAAGATCCCAGTGTCAGCATTTTTGCAGACTCAAATGATTCCAAAGAGCAAGATGCTCAAGAGATTCAGGATGAAGGTGAAAAAGAAATGGAAGCTGCAGCTAGCACGGATTCAAAAAAGCAAAGTTCTGAAATCCCTACTGAGTCAAAGTTTGAGGAAAATGATTCAGATGATGAAACCTCTCAAGCGCAAGAGACTGTTCACCTTACTTCCGAAAACAAGTCAATTCTACATCCAAGAACTATGGATGTACATGATGAAGGTATGAACAATGTTTTTCCTGAGTTGCTAAGATGATAGTATTCCAGAGTGGACTAGGTTTATCAGTGAGCATATGATTTTTTTATCCTATTCTAGCCCAAGAATTTTATAGAAATTTGGTGGGCAAGGAATTGACTCTAGAGTCTAGAGTTAGAGGGGTTTCAATTGTGATCACCACAGATGTTGTGAGTCAACTTCTTGATATTCCCAATGAAGGCCACAATCCTCAAGAGTACACATTTTGTGTTCATGAGTCCTACACCCTTATGACTGGACTGCCACATGATAAAGGTAATATATTCTAGACTAGGGTGTCAACCTTGAATGCAAATAATTTCCCTCCTATGAATAGAGTGCTACATCATTTATGCACTACCATACTGACCCCTAAAAGAGGAGGAAGGCATAGGATCACCAGTCTGCAACGGTTCTTAATGTACTGTTTGATCAGAAGAGAGAAAGTCTACCTGTCTACAATCTTTTGTCAGTTGCTTCATGAAGCAACAAGACCTAAACTTAGAAGAGATTGCCTTATGCTGCACACCTATCCACTATATTTCAGAAGGCAAATGTTCCTTTAGACAACACTAAGACCATGAAGATTCCATAGTACCACATCTACAATCTGGCCCATATTGTCAAGTTTATGAAGCTAAACATGGGACCTCAGTTGATCAAAGAACTAGTTGCTCCTCAAGGAAATGATAGTGAGGACATTGTTGTGGATCAGCCACAACAAGACCAAGATGAGCAGAGAGATGATGTTGAACATCAAAGATTTCAGATGGATGAAGACTTTCTTGCTCCTTCACCTTCTCTTCATAGACTTTACTCTCCCATTCCTAAATTTGATGATCTAGGTGTACATCCTCCACCATTTTCACCTGTTCATCACACTCCTCATGAGACCTTTGCTTCTGAGCAGGATCATCCTTCCACTTCATCTATTAAGTTATTGTACCACCTCAGCTCTTACAATTCCTTCAAGACCAGTTTCCTACACTCAATAAATCTGTTAGCTTCCTGAATACCAAAATTGAAGAACAATCTCTGCATTTTGAGAGTAGATTAGAAGATATTAAGAAGAAGCTCAGTGAGAATATAGACAGACAGAAGCAATCTGCTAGATTTGCATCCCTCAGATCTAACAAACTCATAGAGACAATTGGGGCAGTTTTCAACAGTGCAACCTTCACTCAAGCACAAATTTTTGACAAACTGCAATCAGTTGAAGAAGCTATTCAAAAAGGATTAGAACAGTTAGCTGATCTTCCAGCTCTGAGGAAATCTTATGCACAAATGTTTGGGCACATGAATATTCTGAGAGACTACAATACAGAAATGGCTCATCATATCAGATCCATGAAATTTGATTTTGAACAAGTTTGGAAGCCTCATGGAGACACTGAGACTACTAAGAGCCATCCTACAACATCTTCAACTGCTGCACCCCTTATGCCACATGGGGCAGATCACATTCCTGTTGTAGTCTCCACTAAGTTGGGTGAAATGCAGAGCTTTCTGGATACAAGGCTGAATGATATTCAGATATATTTTTGAGATAATTATGATGATCTAGAGGTCAGGTTGGCCAGGATTGAGAGCAGACTTCTTCGACAATTCCCTCTACCACCTCCTTCTCCTCAGTGATTCTCTTGTTTTGATTATGTCAAAGGGGGAGAGATATCATAGACTTTCTTTTGACTTTGCTTGTTCTGATGTACTTGGATGTATTTTTCTGTTTCTGCTTGTAACACAAACACTTTTATTAGCAATGAAATCATCAAAGTGCTTGTGTGAAATGTTTTGGTGTAAACTTGTGTGGATGGCTTGCGTGGATTGATTATGTGGATTGCTCATGTTTGTATGGTGACCTGATTATACATGAGATTCATCCAACAATCAAAATTTCTATGATTTATTGTTTCCATCATCAAAAAGGGGGAGATTGTTGTGTCCCTGGTTTTGATGATGTCATAAGTCAAGTAAAATGTAATAAACATCTAACATAAGACTTTTGTATCACAAGAAAATTCATAAAGTCAAAAGCTCTTTTTGGTGTGTTGACTCTGGTTGATTCATAGGTCGACACACATGTATCAATGAGTGAGTTACTGAAGTTCGGGGAGGCACATGAGTTGACTCTATACAAAGGTTAGGTCGACGCTTGATGGATTTCTAGTAGTGCAAAAATTCAAGTATCCCATTAGATCGACACTACTTGAATAACAGGTCGACTCTAGTTGGTTTTTTGGCTAGCACTGAAGGAAAGGAATAGCATAAGGTTGACTCTAGGTGAGGATCAGGTCGTCTCTGTCAGTCTACAAGGACATCGCTAGAAGAAGAACAGGTCGACTCTACCAGTCTATCAGGTCGACTCTACCAGTCTACCAGGTCGACTCCAGATGAAGGATAGGTCGACTCTACCATTATGTGAGGTCGACACTAAGATGCTACAAGGTCAACTCTATATCATGGACAGCTAGACAGAACTGCAGTCACATGCATGAGGTCGACTCTAGAAGGCATAGAGTCGACTCTAATGAAACATCCTTTCTGATCCAAGTCAAGTTGTCTGGGTGTGTTGACACTATGATCAGGGAGTGTCGACTCTCTGACCCTTATACTCCAATGAAGAAATGTCTCTGCCAGCGCATAAGTTCCAAGCACATGACCCGAGGCACAATGATTGGGACTTCGGGTACTCATCACAAGGTTTTGGAAGATACTTCTTTTTGGAGGCAAAGTATCTCCAATTATTTGGGAATCTGTTGAGGGGCCCACCTGAGAAGATTCCGTGAATCTAATCAAAAAGGCATGTGTCCTCCATTGCAGAATATATTACACACAGAAGGAACAAGTGCAGTGATCTGACGGCGAAAAAGTACAGAGAGAGCAAGAGCTTAAGTTCAAAAAGGAGTACCAGACTTTGGAGCAGAAAAACTGATCAAGAGGAGAGGATGCTGGATCGCGTCTTCTTCCTGTATGAGGACCTACTGCTGATCAATTGAAGCAGAGCTTCGGAATTCAACATACTTCAAGACAATTGATCCTTGTGCTGTGGTCAGTAAAGCTATTCGATGATCTCAAGCCTAACGAAGATGCAATTGGGAGTTCAAGGAGTCATCTGACCAGATCCAACTCCAGTGCAGAGTGTTTGCATATTTCTGCATCTCTTCAGAAATCTCTCTAGTTTGATTTTTCTAATTTCTCTCTACACCAATCTGTTTGGTTGTCTGCTCCAGTTGGAGTAGACAGATTGATCCTACACTTTGTGTGTAAGGATTGTGAGATTTGAAACAATCTCGAAGCTGTGAATCAGCAGTCTGTAAGAAGCTGTGAATTAGCGGTTGTGTGAGTGTTTCACACATTTGAGTTGATAGAGAAGCCTCACTTGATTTAGTGAGGGGTGGACGTAGGTCTCCACACTGGAGCCGAACCACCTTAAAAATTTCGCTTGCATTGTGTGGTTTGATGTGCACTGGTTAAATTGTTTCGTCTGATTTGATTCGAGTTTCAAGGTCTTAATTTTTAATTGGTCAATATCTATTCACCCCCCTGCTAGATATTCGTTTCATACACAACACCTTCTGAACATGGGCCTTACCCTGAGTGCTTTCAACAGTAGGCTAGAAAAACTAAATTCCTTACAATCAGTGCTATAACTCCATTAGATGCTTACTGTTAATGACTTATTAATGTTAAACGTGATAACTGTGATCACATATGTTAAATTAAAGTGATGTAATCTCTTTAATTAAAGGGATCAATTAAGTCAAATTTAATCTATCATGTATCCCATTGATTCTCTCTTACATGTGTTGGCCCACTTGATATAGCAGAAAGACTAACCTAGAGGGGGGTGAATTGGTAATTTGAACACTGAAACAAATATTACAACTTGAAAATGTTTGGTTAGTATAAATAAGTAGTGCAATGGAAATTAAAGGCGCGAAAGCAAACACACACAAGACACAGAGATTTATCTTGGTTAGGCCCTTCCAAATGGAAGTCCTATGTGTAGTCCTCAAGCAAACTGTTGAAATTTTACTAACCAAGGGTACAGTCCCCCTTAAGGACATACAACACCCAGCTCTTGCTGGTCTTCTTCTCTTTTCGGACAAGAAGGCAACCCACTTATTTTACAGGCTCAGAAGCAAACCTACTGGAACAAACCCCAGTGTGGTTACACCACTAGACACAAGTTGGTCTTCTTCTCTTTCTGGGCAAGAAGGCAACCCACTTCTCTTATAGTCAAGAAGCAAACCCATGGTACAAACCCCAGTGCAGTTCTAGCAACCCGATAAACATTAAAAAGTAATGGGCTTGCTATATTGGCCCACTTAAAGGCTAATGGGCCAAGGTAGGAGTTAGATTATGGGTTGAGAGGAAAATACCCAAGAAATTCGTCACCCTAATTACATAGAAAATAGGAAAGGGTAAATTAGGGTTTAAAATTATGGCAATTAGCCATGAATGGCAAGCCAAATCGCCACCCACCATTGCAGCAACCTTCTAAAGGGTTTTCCACTCCAATTGGGAGGGGAGATCACCAAAACATGGAAGGGAAGAGCTGTAAATCACATCCCACCTTTCCTAGTTACATTAGGACATGGAAAAAACCCTAAACATATAAGAACTTGTCGTAAAACTAAAGGGGAAGGCTCACACACTTGCTGGGGTCATGGGAGGCGGAGCTACAACATCAGGAACGGAGGAGACGGATGGAGAAGGGAGCTTCTTCCCTAACCGCGCTCTGCTTCGACTGTGCACAACCCAGACTTCAAGCTTCACAAAGGTAGGTGTTCTCAGGCTAAAGATGAATCTAAATCACCCTATCTTGTAGAGCATCTTGTCTACTTTCGTTTGCAAGTGGTTTTCCCAAATTCCATCATGTAATCGTTGAGTTACAAGCGTTTTTCCATCGTTACGCATATCTATGTCGTTTCTTGTTCTTACTGGTTTGCACGCCTTACGAGACTAAATTGATCCCTACAAGTTGATCTTCATGTTCATGTTCCCTACAAGTTCCATGTTCATCACTTTGTCCCATGTGCCCTAGTTTGAGAGATATAAGCGTTTCATGATGATTGTTACATGTTCATGCGTTTTTTTTTTTTTCTGCATTTTCGATCTGGAGCTTGAATCGCGACCGCTACAGTTGACGCGATTCAAGTGACTGGTATCGCATCGGCCTCTACCGCCGCATTTACCTGGAAGGCGTCAGCCAGGGTCGACGCATTTTAGCACGCCCAACGCCTCAAACTGTGCGCCGTTGACCCGTCAGACGCTTGCTGAAACGCAACCGCGAAGGTCATCGCATTTCGCTGTGTTTTCCCACCTTTGGGAAAGCACGTTGTTCGAACTTTAGGGTTTCAGGAACGCGTCGGCCTCCGTAGACGCGTTTCTGCCCACCTAAGAAGCGCGACCATAACCCCGGATGTGATTTACATGCATTATTCTAGTGGCAATTTTTGCCCTATTTAAAGGATTATTTAGGGTTGTTAAACATGGTTATGACCTGTAACACTGTGTAATGAACAGTAATCCACCATGGTAATATACTTTGATATAATTACATGTTTTCTTAAACTTAAAAGCTATTGTGCACGACAATATCATGCTCTCATGATTTCATGCACATGCACACACTTCAAACGATTATCTTTGCCATGAGACTATGCTGAAATTATTTGAATAACTTATCTGATAATTACCTACTTAATTGAACATTATTCACCCATTATAATAATGATATTTTTTTCGTTTCTTACGTGGATTTGGAGCACCGATATCGCCACTGCACTGTTCTAGAAATTCCTCTAGAATGTCGAACAACTTGTTTCCTCTACACACTACTCTCTTGACAAGTTGGAACCTCTCTATCAGACATTCTGTTCTGGTAGACAAGGGACCTTTTTGTTAAGAACTCCGTAAGACTCCGTACTCTGTGGATTCCCTCATGGAGACTGAGCTGGTTGTACCCTAACGCCCATAACACCCTTTAGGGATCTATATGATCCAATGGCTTTAGAAGTTCTCTCTCATCTTGACTTTGTTGCCCAGTTGACGAGCCCAGAGGGGGGGGGGGGGTGAATGGGTCTTTAAAAATTAATCTAGAAGATACCTGTAACTAAAAACATTCACACAAACGTTCTTCGAAGTAGGTTAGTGAAAGTTAGTTAAAATAACAAATACACAAAGAAGACAATCTCACAACACAAGGATTATCCTGGTTCGGACCTCCTTTCCTTAGGAGTCCTACGTCCAGTCCCTGAGCAACAACTCAAGATTTCACTAACTAGGGTACAGTCCCCCTAAGGACACTACAACACCCAGCTCAGCTGGTCTTCCTTCACACCCGAAGGGAACAACACCCTGGATACCACACCAGGTCTTCCTTCACAACCGAAGGGAACAACACAAAGAGAATGAATGAAATTCAAGCCCTAGATCAAGCTTTTGACAAGCAGGGATCTGAAGCAACTAGAACTGAGAGGAAGAGGGTTAAGCTAAGCACACTCTCAGAACTACACAGGCTCTCGCAAGATTTTCACAAAACTAGTGGAGAGCAAAAGAGCAAAAGCTAAGAGGAATGAGGTTGTTCGCTCTAGACTTTCTTCAGAAGAATTTTAATGCTTTGAAAAATTCGTCGTGCTTTTCTTCTGTTCTTCTGACTTGTATTTATATCTTCAATTTGAAATCTAGACGTTGAAGAGTCTGTTGTCTCTCTTTTGAGTAGTCGTTAGACTGAATGACATCTGGAGTCTTGGAAGCTTCCTGTCAACAGTCTTTTGATCACTTGAGCATGCAAAGAGATGAGATCTTCAAAGATATCTGTTGGCTTCTATTTGTTTAACGTTGTACCATGAAACTAGTTCAGAGGTCTGCACAAATGTCAATCTCAAATAGCAGACAGATAAGCTGTCTCTGATGTCAGTCAACGTTAGTAGCAATAGACATGAAAATAGTAATGCCAAATAGCTTAAGTCTAAAGGACGTTATCAGAGTAGGCACGATAAAGGATGATATGTCTGCATGCATGCAGAGATATGTTCAGATCTCATAAATGCAAAAGCGTCAGAGAGATGTCTACGTGGACTTTGACTAGTCAACGCTTTTAAGATGAATAAGATATCAAGATATGAAATCGATGACTATATGACTTATGAAATCGTTATGAGTCATAGCAAATCGTTAAGTGACAGAAGATATATTATGAACACTTTGCACAAAGCAAATCGTTATGAACACTTATCAAGTCGTTATAGAGAGCAAGTCGTTACGAGTTCTAAAGAAATCGTTATGATAACTTATGAAATCGTTGTGCAAGACAAATCGTTATAAGCATCAAAGAAATCGATGTGATTACTTACCAAGTCGTTGTGGTAAGCAAATCGTTATGAACAATACAGAAATCGTTATGAGTTCTATAGAAATTGATGTGATCACTTAGGAAATCGTTGCGACGAGCAATCGTTATGAACAATATAGAAATTGTTATGAATTATACAAAAATCGTTACGACGAGCAAATCGTTATGAACAATATAGAAATCGTTATGAATAATATAGAAATCGTTATGAATTCTATAGAAAACGATGTGATCACTTAGGAAATCGTTGCGACGAGCAAACCGTTACGAGATCTTAAGAAATCGTTATGACAACTTAAGAAATCGTTATAGTGAGCAAGTCGTTACGGGTTCTAAAGAAATCATTATGATAACTTCTGAAATCGTTACGGCGAGCAAGTCGTTGCGAGTTCTAAAGAAATCGTTATGATAACTTATGAAATCGTTACGGCGAGCAAGTCGTTGCGAGTTCTAAAGAAATCGTTACAATGACTTATAGAATCGTTATTGGATCGACTTGTTTGAAACAACATGACTTTTCAGTCTTATAAGGAAATCGTTATGAACTTCAATAGAAGTCGATATGGACTTAGACAAATATTATGTTGAAAAGATTGAAGCTTCAGAGAAGTAATGCATACCTTTATTGGCTTGTTTGACCTTGGTATTTTTCCTGTACTTAAGACTTATGAAATATTCATTAGATATAGTTTATAAACTCTTGTTTGGTTTTGTTAATCATCAATATATATATATATATATATATATATATGATTAATTAAAATTACATGGGGACAAACTGATCATCAGACTCACGCCGGACCTCTGGACCTGTGCATAACATGGCCAGTGGAAGGGTAGTGAACTCCACCTGATTGCCAACACCAATTGCGCGTGTTGTGCAACTGTTACTATTGCCAGTTTAATCGACGTTTATGTGCATGACCTATAGTTCTCATCTATACTCTACTCGCTCATCTATTCACACTCTCTCTGCTATCTCGTCTATTCATCTAGTATTCTCATCTATTTCTTGGTACTCTCTATTGGCCATTGACTGATTGTCTAAAGATAAACAATATAACTAATACCTGGCAATATATAAGGGGCCTGGTCAGGTCCTGGGAAGTGCACCCAAAAGTGCTATTTGCCCGCGGGAGTTAAATGACCAGAGTATTTGGCATTACACTCAAGTGCTATCTAGCTCGACTATCCAAATGACAATCAAAGTGCTATACCATACTCGTTGTGTTATTTTTATACTTTGTGCTATGGCCATCTTGCTCTGTGCTATATTTGGAAACTTGTGCTATTTTCAATCACGTGCTATCATGCTATCTTTTACATTACTTGACTCTCTCGCTTTATCATATAGTAACTCTACTTTTAATACATTAATCATGTAAAGTTGCCCGCACCATGAGATATAAATCCTATTGGGCGTTGTCGGTTACCCTACGTTATTTGTCATTGTGTCTCAGGTGAGGCTGGGGAGAATGAGTACATTCACGAGGATGGGTAGGACCAGGAGTGATCTACGAGTGCCATGATGTCACCAAGTTTTCCTAGATTGTCTTAGTAGTATTTTATTTCCATCTTATGTATTAGAGTCAATTGGGCCCTATGTTATGGCTCTGAGTTAGTTGATGTAATAGACAGTAGTTGAATTATCAATAAAGTTATTTCATTTCGTATTATTAAATTGTCCAATGGTATGTTGTCTATTCTACGCTCTATGCTCACTTACTTGCAACTGCCTCACGTTCTGATATTCTGCGTTGGGGCATGACAACAGTTCTTCCCTTAGCACAAGGGGAATGCTTGCACTGCAAGTCTTCTCTTCCAAAGAAGAGGAACACTTCTGAATTCAAAAGCTAGGATCTAAAGTCCCTAGATCAAGCTCAAGATAAACAATGAAATGTTTGATCTTAGACTAAGCTTAAGAAGGAAAGAGTATACAAGAAAAGACTCTTCTTAGGCTAACCCCCAACTCTCTCACAAATACACAAAGACGCACAAAGAGAGAATAAGAAAGAGAGAAAGGTTTGAATACTTCTGCTTGAATGGGCTCGAGCTCTTCCTCTCTTGCTTTGAGTGTGTATGGAATTGAATGCTTACTAGATGTACACTCCTTGAATGATCTTTAGGTTCTCTCTCACACTTCTGTTCTTTTTTTTTCAGCCTTTATTTCATCCTTTTATGGAGAAGCTTGAAGAGAACCATTGGCAAATGATCATTGGAGTTTCTTGGATCTCTTCTTCTTCTACTCTCCTTCTCTTAAGTTTAACGGCTTCTTCTTGTGCCTACTGGCTACTTGGAATGGAGGAAGATATTCTAGTTGGTGCATGCTTCCAAGGATACCAACAATAGGTCCAAGATGTTGACTATGAGTAGAAGTGGACCTACAAACATTAAATGCAAGGCAGATTTTTAGACTCGAGAAGTCTTTTGTCAGATGACCATTACCTCTTTTTCCCTCCTGTCCATATTTCCTGCTAATAGCTAGAAATAATAGATATGTGCTTTTCTTTCTTGCAAGAAGGAAGAGATCCAATGAGACAATAAAAAAGATCTCCAGTCAGAGAAATAATAGGCTAAACATATAAAGTAAATTATAACAACAATCAATATGAGACAAATAATTTATATGCAATCGATGTTTAAGTGGAGTAATCAATGTTTTAAAAACAATCGATGTTCAAAGGTAATCGATGTCTTAAGAAGTAATCTATAAGGCCCTCGAATTTTATTGCATTATTGTATTGCATGTAAATAATTCATGTTGTGTATGTACGTATGTAACTATTTACGTAAGTACTAGTATTATACTATTGCATGCATGTGTATAAACTAAATGTAAATAGTGTATGAATGGTAGTGTGTACATGATAACGTATACATATGGCATGTATATAGGTGTAAAATGTGCATGGTTTCTGCATGTTTTAGAGTTCTGGCCGAAGGCCATATTGGCGTCAATATCAATGGACGCTTGAGTTGAGTAGGCGTCAACCCCATAGACGCCAATACTAAGTCCAGCGTCCAAGGACGTGGACGCCAACTTCTCTGACCTGCATGCATTACAGAGCCCAGAATTCCGGGAGCAAGCTAGCTCACCCATTGGGGAGCTGTCTCCAACGGTCTGATGGCCCTCGTGTCCGACCTGCGTGAGAGGAGAGCTCCTCTCCTCTATATACAAACTCCCTTTGCACCAGAAAACCTCTCTTGACTCTTTGCAAAGAGGAGAGAAAATCCTAGCTCGGATCTGTGCAAAGACTGAACTTTGGAGGCTTCAATCCGGCGATCCAAGGCTTCCTCCAGCATTCTATTGCAACTGGAGGCTAGAGGGAACCAAGGAGAAGGCTTCCCCACCACTGGCTTAGCACCTGCATCGACCAAGAACCCGGAGGAGTGGTGTTTTGGAGGCTTCTTGGGACAGCCCAAGGAGAGCTTCACCAAGCTTTTGATCCCTTTGGAGTGTACCTAAAAGGCAAGTACCCTACCCATAGTGTCATGTATGTGCCTAGGATGGTTTTACCATTTTTATACATTTTCCCTCGTGTCCTAGACCCCCAAGTTCACCCCATCTTTGGAGCTCGGGTCTGTGTTCTGCACAGACCTGACATTAACGGCAATATCCCTTGCCACTAAGATCATGCTTAGCGTCCAGCGATTATGCCGTTGACATTGAATTAGCGGCCAGAGACCGCCGCCAAGTTCATCTGAGCAGAACAGCAAGCTGTTCTGCCCTTCTATATGAATAATTTTGACGTGTTTTGCGATGAGGATATAATGTAACTCTTATATACTATGTACACTAGCTAATGTGATGAATGGGAGAATGAATGTACATCTATTTTGTGGGTGGTTGAGTTTGATTGTTTACCTAATGTGTATGCGAAAAGAATGGCCATGTGTATTCACCATGATCCTAATGACCAGTGGCAAAGTTTTGTTGCCCAAATTTGTTAGACCATGTATGCATGTTACTATCTGTGCTCTGACTTTCTGACATTTTTTCCCATGCTTGTATGATTATTTAAAAATTCTGTTTTGGGATAATAGAAATCATGTGTAGGTCATGTTAAATTCCAGTAAATTGCGAGTTGCTCGATAAATTCGGGAACAAATTCTGTGACCCTGTGCATGCTAGGGTGCAGACAGTGAGCTATTAAAATTTATGATTTTGTTTAACTCCATGTTAAATTGCATTATGAATATTAGTGTGGAATGGATGGTTAATTTTCTGAAATTTCATTTTGAGTCAGAAAAATTTGAAATTTTGCATGTGGGATCCTAAGCCTAAATTAGCTTGTGGTTAAAATTTCAGGTCATTTGGACCAGTACATGATGCAATATGAATTTTTCATGTAAAAATATGCAACTAATGCATGCCTTTGTAAAATGATTTGACTTTGTATATAGCAACCTGATTAGCGAAATTTCCTGAGTGCTAAACTTCTGTAATTGTAGTGCCATTCTAGGAAAAATAGAGAAGTGTGCATGTGAGTGAGAAAGTGAATGAAATGAGAGTGACATGAGTAACCTATGTGTTAAAATCGATAAAAATGTGTAATGTGTAACTTGTGCCAAATGTGACACTGCTTCCGCAGAGGGCAGTGGAACCGTATCAGGGAAAAGTCCCCCTGAGAAGGTTCAATGTGTAGTGACCCTAAGGGCATTAGGGGGAATCCTGGAGGTGGACAAGTACCACTGGTTAGGGTGGAGACTTGTTCTCCTAGTCTGCGCAGTCCAAGAGTCGCCATTGTATTGCCTAGATGGCGTCTATGTGATGTGATGTGTTGTGTCCTTCTTTGGTGGTTTGCACTATGTGTCACGACACTAAATGTGAATGTGTAAATGTGTATGTGTCCATGTGAAAACAAATGTGATGTGGTTGTGATCATGTGCAAATTGTGTAGTGTGAACAATGTGTAAACGTGCAATGTGTAATGTGTTAAAGATGTGAACAAGAAATTTTGTAAAAATGTAAAACGAAATGCGAGGATGTGAGATTGAAATCCATGATATGAGGATCTGAAATCATGTTAGAACAGCAATATAGATGTGGTTACGATCATGTCTTATATGTGTACAATGCGTAGAATTCATGCTAGGGACAATCCTTACTTATGTGTAAATCATTCCATGTATGTTTACTTTCACATTGTGGTTTGAATGAGAATGTAGCTTTCATGTGTTAGATTGTAAAGCATTAACCAACATCAAAACGGCAAGCTTAAAGTATGAAAAATGGTCATGTATATGCGTAGGAGTGTGTAGATTTCATGTTAGGTATGTGTCCTTTCATGCATGTTCGGAAGTGTATGTTAATGGCTTTCATGTCTTAGTTGGTTGAAGGTAGATTTTTATGTGAGAAATGAATAGAAACCATGTGATAGGTGATTCTATTTCTGCAAATCTGAAAGCATAGTCCATGTGTTTAAATTGTAGATTCACCATGATAGGTTGTAAAAATTTAATGTCGAGCATGCTACATGTTGTGTCTTATGAATGTGTATGTAAAACCTACCATGATATGTGCATGTGCGGTATGTGTAGAATACTTGCGGAGTCTTTTAGACTCACTACTTGCTTCGGCGTACAGGTGTAGTTGGTGACGAGACACTAGTGGAGGAGACGTTGGAGACCGACTCCGAGCGCGGAGATTAGAGCGTTGCTGGAGTACTTGTGACTTTTTGTGATTTTCATAGTATGTAATTTGAACATTGTACTATCTTTATCATGGAAGAATGTATAAGTGTGGACATTTATGTATTTAATTTTCAGCAATTTAAATTATGTGGACTTTTAGTTCTTAAAAGTTATCAAATCATGTATGTTAAATGTGGATGATGAATGAATGAGACAGTGGTTCTTTACTTCCGCTACTCTATTCTTATATTCACGTGTATCTTAGCTGAATGTCATTGTTGGGTAATGTCCCACTGTGAGACGCTCGCTATACCGACGTGGGTGGTATAACCGTACCGGTATAAAGAGGGTCGTCGCAATCATCAATGTGCTCAAAGGCAATCGATGTTAAAAGACAATCGAGTTTAAGTGCAGCTATCGATATTTAAAGACAATTGATGTCAAAGGCAATCGATGTTTTAAGATAATTGATGTTTAAGACAATTCGATGTTCTGATACAATTGATGTTTTCAAAAATAATCAATGTTTAAGTGAAGAGCAATCGATGTGTCAGAAGCAGAAGCAATTAATGTTATAAGGTAATCGATGCTATAAAGCAATCGATGTTTGACTAAAACATCGATTCATGAAGTGCAATCGATATGACATGTAAAATAGTAATCAATGTGCTATTGTAACAGTAATCGATGGAACCTTTGTTTCCAATCGATGTGGCACTTAGTCAGTAATTGATATGCATTGAACAATAATCGATTGTGCTTTCCAATGCAAATAATGAAACGATAGTGCATAATTATTATATTTATGAGAAAATATGATATTAAATATATTCATGATATTAAGTTAATCATAAGTTTTGTTATCACCAAATAAAAGAAAAAGTATAAGAGTGGTTCAAAAAACATGAACATAAACACTTCATAAACTATCAAGTTAATATCCATGAAACCATGAAATTAACTCAGTACATAATAACCATGAAAATAAAGGACTTAATTGTTAATTACATGGCTCGATTTATTTTACATTGATGATTTGGAGCACAGTTGGCACACTCCGTATGCGTATACATATGGCATGTATATAGGTGTAAAATGTGCATGGTTTCTGCATGTTTTAGAGTTTTGGCCGAAGGCCATATTGGCATCAATATCAATGGACGCTTGAGTTGAGTAGGCGTCAACCCCATGGACGCCAATACTAAGTCCAGCGTCCAGCGATGTGGACGCCAATTCTCTGACCTGCATGCGTTGCAGAGCCCAGAATTCCGGGAGCAAGCTAGCTTACCCATTGGGGAGCTGTCTCCAACGGTCTGATGGCCCTCTTGTCTGACCTGCGTGAGAGGAGGATCCTCCTCCTCTATATACAAACCCCTTGCACCAGAAAACCTCTCTTGACTCTTTGCAAAGAGGAGAGAAAACCCTAGCTCGGATCTGTGCAAAGACTGAACTTTGGAGGCTTCAATCCGGAGATCCAAGGCTTCCTCCGGCGTTCTATTGCAACTGGAGGCTAGAGGGAACCAAGGATAAGGCTTCCCCACCACTGGCTTAGCACCTGCATTGACCAAGAACCCGGAGGAGTGGTGTTTTGGAGGCTTCTTGGGACAGCCCAAGGAGAGCTTCACCAAGCTTTGATCCCTTTGGAGTGTACCAAAAGGCAAGTACCCTACCCATAGTGTTCATGTATGTGTCTAGGATGGTTTTACCATTTTTATGCATTTTCCCTCGTGTCCTAGACCCCCAAGTTCACCCCATCTTTGGAGCTCGGGTCTGTGTTCTGCACAGACCTGACATTAATGGCAATATCCCTTGCCGCTAAGATCATGCTTAGCGTCCAGCGATTATGCCGTTGACATTGAATTAGCGGCCAGAGACCGCCGCCAAGTTCATCTGAGCAGAACAGCAAGTTGTTCTGCCCTTCTATATGAATAATTTCGACGTGTTTTGTGATGAGGATATAATGTAACTCCTATATACTATGTACACTAGCGAATGTGATGAATGGGAGAATGAATTATTTTGTGG
This sequence comes from Colocasia esculenta, assembly GCA_014218235.1. Classification (NCBI taxonomy): domain Eukaryota; kingdom Viridiplantae; phylum Streptophyta; class Magnoliopsida; order Alismatales; family Araceae; genus Colocasia; species Colocasia esculenta. The sequence continues at coordinate 44,542,305 of CM024761.1, read as the reverse complement.
GTGGTTGAGTTTGATTGTTTACCTAATGTGTATGCGAAAAGAATGGCCATGTGTATTCACCATGATCCTAATGACCAGTGGCAAAGTTTTGTTGCCCAAATTTGTTAGATCATGTATGCATGTTACTATCTGTGCTATGAGTTTCTGACATTTTTTCCCATGCTTGTATGATTATTTAAAAATTCTGTTTTGGGAAAATAGAAATCATGCTAGGTCATGTTAAATTCTAGTAAATTGCGAGTTGCTCGATAAATTCGGAACAAATTCTGTGACCCTGTGCATGCTAGGGTGCAGACAGTGAGCTATTAAAATTTATGATTTTGTTTAACTCCATGTTAAATTGCATTATGAATATTAGTGTGGAATGGATGGTTAATTTTCTGAAATTTTATTTTGAGTCATAAAAATTTGAAATTTTGCATGTGGGATCCTAAGCCCAAAATTAGCTTGTGGTTAAAATTTCAGGTCATTTGGACCAGTACATGATGCAATATGAATTTTCCATGTAAAAATATGCAACTAATGCATGCCTTTGTAAAATGATTTGATTTTGTATATAGCAACCTGATTAGCGAAATTTCCTGAGTGCTAAACTTCTGTAATTGTAGTGCCATTCTAGGAAAAACAGAGAAGTGTGCATGTGAGTGAGAAAGTGAATGAAATGAGAGTGACAGTGTAACCTATTGTTAAAATCTGTAAAAATGTGTAATGTGTAACTTGTGCCAAATGTGACACTGCTTCCGCAGAGGGCAGTGTACCATATCAGGGAAAAAGTCCCCTTGAGAAGGTTCAATGTGTAGTGACCCAAAGGGCATTAGGGGAAATCCTGGAGGTGGACAAGTACCACTGGTTAGGGTGGAGACTTGTTCTCCCGGTCTGCGCAGTCCAAGAGTCGCCATTGTATTGCCTAGATGGCGTCTATGTGATGTGATGTGTTGTGTCCTTCTTTGGTGGTTTGGACTATGTGTCATGGCACTAAATGTGAATGTGTAAATGTGAATGTGTCCATGTGAAAACAAAATGTGAATGTGGTTGTGATCATGTGCAAATTGTGTAGTGTGAAAAATGTGTAAACGTGCAATGTGTAATGTGTTAAAGATGTGAACAAGAAATTATGTAAAAATGTAAAACCGAAATGCGAGGATGTGAGATTGAAATCCATGATATGAGGATCTGAAATCATGTTATAACAGCAATATAGATGTGGTTACGATCATGTCTTATATGTGTACAATGCGTAGAATTCATGCTAGGGACAATCCTTACTTATGTGTAAATCATTCCATGTATGTTTACTTTCACATTGTGGTTTGAATGAGAATGTAGCTTTCATGTGTTGGATTGTAAAGCATTAACCAACATCAAAACAGCAAGCTTAATGTATGAAATATGGTCATGTATATGCGTAGGAGTGTGTAGATTCCATGTTAGGTATGTGTCCTTTCATGCATGTTCGGAAGTGTATGTTAATGGCTTTCATGTCTTAGTTGGTTGAAGGTAGATTTTTATGTGAGAAATGAATAGAAAGCATGTGATAGGTGATTCTATTTCTGCAAATCTGAAAGCATAGTCCATGTGTTTAAATTGTAGATTCACCATGATAGGTTGTAAAAATTTAATGTCGAGCATGCTACATGTTGTGTCTTATGAATGTGTATGTAAAACCTACCATGATATGTGCATGTGCGGTATGTGTAGAATACTTGCGGAGTCTTTTAGACTCACTACTTGCTTCGGCGTACAGGTGTAGTTGGTGACGAGACACTAGTGGAGGAGACGTTGGAGACCGACTCCGAGCGCGGAGATTAGAGCGTTGCTGGAGTACTTGTGACTTTTTGTGATTTTCATAGTATGTAATTTGAACATTGTACTATCTTTATCATGGAAGAATATATAAGTGTGGACATTTATGTATTTAATTTTCAGCAATTTAAATTGTGGACTTTTAGTTCTTTAAATGTTATCAAATCATGTATGTTAAATTTGGATGATGAATGAATGAAGACAGTGGTCTTTTACTTCCGCTACTTTGTTCTATATTCACGTGTATCTCAGCTGAATGTCATTGTTGGGTAAATGTCCCACTGTGATGACGCTCGCTATACCGACGTGGGTTGGTATAACCGTACCGGTATAAAGAGGGTCGTCGCATAATCAATGTTGCTCAAAGGCAATCGATGTTTAAAAGACAATCGATGTTTAAGTGCAGCTATCGATATTTTAAAGACAATTGATGTTCAAAGGCAATCGATGTTTTAAAGATAATTGATGTTTAAGACAATCGATGTTCTGATACAATTGATGTTTTCAAAAATAATCAATGTTTAAGTGAAGAGCAATCGATGTTTCAGAAGCAGAAGCAATTAATGTTATAAGGTAATCGATGCTATAAAGCAATCGATGTTTGACTAAAACATCGATTCATGAAGTGCAATCGATATGACATGTAAAATAGTAATCAATGTGCTATTGTAACAGTAATCGATGGAACCTTTGTTCTCCAATCGATGTGGCACTTAGTCAGTAATTGATATGCATTGAACAATAATCGATTGTGCTTTCCAATGCAAATAATGAAACGATAGTGCCATAATTTATTATATTTATGAGAAAAATATGATATTAAATATATTCATGATATTTAAGTTAATCATAAGTTTTGTTATCACCAAAATAAAAAGAAAAAGTATAAGAGTGGTTCAACAACATGAACCATAAACACTTCATAAACTATCAAGTTAATATCCATGAAACCATGAAATTAACTCAGTACATAATAACCATGAAAATAAAGGACTTAATTGTTAATTACATGGCTCGTATTTATTTTACATTGATGATTTGGAGCACAGTTGGCACCACTCCGTATGCCTAGAAGTCCTCTAGGACGTCGAGCAAACTGTTTCCTAACTTTCTTGACATTGTGAGAACCCTCTATTGGGTATTCCTCCTACCGAGTTGGAACCTCTTTTCCAAGGCCTCCATAAGTCTCCATAAATATGGAATTCCTCTAGGACACCAAGCAAGTTGTATCATAAACACTCATACCCACCATGGAAGCATGTCGGACCTATATGACACGTTCCAACTAGCCTTGATTCTCTAGTTGAAAATGTGCCCAACGCTATGCGTGTATTCTAAATGTGTTGGTATTGGGGCCCACATCTTCCTGAATAATTGCACCTGATACCTTGACCAGGCTCTGGTTGTGGCTAGGGGGTAGACCACATTCAACCCTACACTACCAGTGCCCAACAACAATGTTCAACAGTTGATTTTCATGCATTTTCTCAAACTATTTTACATGCATACCATTTTGTATGTTTCTGGATAATCAGGAATACTTGTCTTCTTTCTTTCATCCATGATAATCTCATCTATTCGTCTATACATCTCATCTTATTCTTGGAACTCTATGGTGATTGATTGGTTGTCTAGATATTATATAGAATCATAAATCCACAACAAATATTGGCAATTATAGGGCTGGATTGGTCTTGGGAGGAGCACTATGCCTGCAAAAGTTGATTGACCAAGGTGTCTGATATTACACCTAAATACTTGACTTTCTTGATTGATCTATGAGCATCACCTCTTGAATGAGTACGTCAAAAGTTATTGACTTGTACATGTTGCATTGGTGGGGATTTTCTTATGATATGACCAATTCTATATCTTTTTACACTTGTTACATGTTAATGAGATCTTGCTAGCTATTACATGATATCATTATATTCTTGCTCTCATTATCATCTTCACTCATGTATTATCATTGGTTACTCTACTTATTAATATGTTAATCACTTTTAACATTGCCCGATTAATGAGATGTAAATCCTACTGAGTGTCTCGCTCATCTAGTTTCTACTCTATATTCTAGGTGAGTTTAATGAAGATGACGCACATACAGATGGGGAAGGTCAAGAGTGACGAGCGCCCCTGCTGTTTGTAGTTGCATAGAAGAGCTACCCTAGAGTTTTAGTAGACTAGTTAGTTAGTTTGCATTATTTTCAATGTGAAGTGTTATGATGGGCCCTAAGTATTGGCTCTGAATTAGTGGTTGTAATAGACATTAGTGATTTGATTATGAATAAAAGTTATCAATTGATTCTTGGAGTTATTTCATTTGTCCAATGGTTTCTTTATTTCTTGCTCTCTTTACTCGTGTGTTCATAACTGTCTGTTTCGATTTTCCGCATCAAGGCGTCACATATGTTCATTACAACATGAGACTGAGGCTGAAACATGTGTAGATGGATGTCAGAAAGGGCAAGGGGATTATGATCCCACTAATATGACATATAAGTATGACGAAGATCCCATGGTAGTGTGGGTGGCCAAGCCAACAATAGAGTGGAGTGTGACAGAGTGTCATAAGAATGCCAGTGATCCAGAAGATCCACCATGGCCCAACACCTTTTTTGCTTCCTTTACAGATAGATATGTTGTAGGGGAAGATGTTGGGATGTCGAACAAGTGACTCCAATCCCAGGAAGTCGAGATGATGATGAGGTGGATCTTGATGATGACATCATTATTGGGAGCACCACTAGATAGGATCATGGGATGCTATTACCTATGAAGTTGATGATGTATAATTTGAAAGGGTGATGGATTTGCAGCTTCTACCACCTCGGCCAACACCTCTCTCACCTTGACAATCTGCTCCCCCTGCATGCTCCCGTACAGACAAGGGATAGCAATAGAGTTCTCCACACCTCAACTCATTCTTAGGTACTTGTTTACATTCAAAAGTTAATGCATTTAGTATGAACTTGGAATATCACACTTTTCACATAGAGGGTGGGCAGCCCCTCTAACGCTAAAGCATGGGAAGGGTGGTCTGGAGTAGGGCTATAAACGGAGAGGATATGGGTTTTTTGGATCCAAATAGTTAATCGGATAATTTGTATCTGCTCCGAATACAATTCGAATACGGAGCGAATAATTTAATCAGATAATTTTTGGATTCGGAGCGGATATGGATATTATCCGCTTCAGAAATATAAGCTTAATAAAAGAGATTAAGTGATCTAAAAATCATAAAAAATCTGTAAAATTTTAATAAGTACAAATGTTAAAAATAATATCTAAACAAAAGATTAACATTAGATATATTATATATTCATATATTATGTATGTATCATTAGATTTAAGATCTAATTGTCAAAAATAACTTCATTTCGGAGCGGATCTTAAACAGATCGGATCACTTGTTTCTGTATCCGCTCCGTTTATTATCCGGATAATATCCGTATCTGAAATTTGCTATGTCTGATATTTATTAAATGAATAATATTTGGATAATCGGATACGAATTCGAATTGGATCTGGATAATATCCGGAACCCTTTATAGCCCTAGTTTGGAGATGGCCCTTATAAGGAAATCAAGGTGGAAAGCTACTTTCATTATCCTAAGAAAATAAAAAAGATGGAGTAGGATGATCCCTTGGACATTGTAGATGCATGTATAGTGGAAGAACATGATGATGTGACTCCCCCATCAAATCCATCATAGTGCAGGAATATTAGAGATGATTCTTCGAGAAGCAACGCAGATGGATCTTCTTCTCCTAATAGAGCGAGAGGTGGCAGTAGCAATAATGAGGGAAACACTGTAGAGGAAATGGTGGTGGAGGAGGGGATGCATTTTATTGGTGAGACAGACTTCACGTATGCTACCTAGGATAGTAGAGATCATGGGGTGCCACACATGTCATAGAGGCAATACAAAATAGGATCGAAAGGGGCGGAAGACTTCTGTGGTGGATAGTTGCAACTATTAGGCATGTTGTTTGACTTTGAGAGATTGAATGCACATGAGAGCACCTCATTTAATGCATCCAACGAGGGTTTTTAGGATATCACTCATCAAACTATAGGTATGGGTATGGTTATTGATATGGTGTCCCATGGTGCTACCTACATGCAATCTATCTCCACTTAGCCTCCACTCTCGATAGTGTGTTAGGAATCGAGGGAGTACAATGAATATGGACATGTGTACCATCAGGTATATTCATTGTGCATGTCATATGCTAATTATTTGGAATATGTTAAGATGACATACAACATGACACTATTTGGGGATGGGAGTTATTCATTGCCATATGAGGATTATGTATACATATATCCCTATGAGAACTAGTTAAGACATTTCTTCAATTAAATATAATGTATCTATTAATATATGATTCTTTATTTCACATCACTAATAAATGTTAAATTTTCTCCACACTATTGACATCACCCCACTTGGGAGTATGGCTACATAGTGGACGATGACTGATGTATTCAATGCATGTATTGTAGACATTGTGCCACCAACATCCACCACCAACATCCACCAGTTATTCGAACATCTAACTAAACTTGGTAGAGATTCCATAAACTGTGAGTCAACTCTCTAGTGTGTGCAAATCAACTTCTACAGACCTTTGCAAGATGACACCCATAGTTCAACAAGGAAGAATCCATCTACATTCGAAGATCGTTCACCATGGATCCTCTAATCATCTTCCTCCTCCTCATCTAGAGAAGCAATCTTTGATGTAATGAGATAGTTCTTTGTAGAGTTCAACATCCCGATTGATGCAGTTCATTCACCATCATTTGTAAACATGATTAGATTATTGTCCACAAATCCACATTCACCCATACCCACTTGAGTAAACATTGAGTTTGGGGTTGAGGAGCCACAGGAGCACATTGGTTCAAATTTCTTTTCATCTGATAATGGCTCTGATGATTGATAGGTTGATTTAGTTCTTCTGACTTATATGTATGCATGTGGATTTCCTTTAATTAAATTGCAAATATTTTGGACATTTTGGAATACTATTTGTTTCATATTGAATGAATTTTGGACATTTTGGAGGTTGTGATTGTATGGAAGTTTGCAATTATTGTTGGGTATGGAATGAATACCTAGAGGGGGGTGAATAGATATTAACCTCTTAAAAATTTTAAGAACCCAAACCAACCTTAAGAAATGGAAGAACTATTAATATCAACAAGATAGAGCAACTGAGCAAATGCACAAGACACCACACAATACACGCAGGATTTTTAAGGTGGTTCGGCTCTAGTGTGGAGACCTACATCCACCAGTCACTAAACTAAGTGAGGCTTTACTCAACAACCCAAGAGTATAAAATACTCACACAACTACTAATTCACAGCTTCATACAACCTGCTGATTCACAGCTTCAATACATCTGATTCACAGCTTTGAGATTATATCAATCTCACAATCCTCACACACAAAGTGTAGGATCAGTCCTTCTACTCCAACTGGAGCAGATAACCAAGTAGTTTGGTATTCAGAAGAAATAAGAAAAATCACACAAGAGAAATCACTAAAGGCATGCAGAAATTTAGCAAACACTCTTTATGTTGTTTCACTGGAGTTGAGATCTGATCAAATTTCTGCTTAAACTCCCAATTGCATCTTCTTTAGGCTTCAATTCACCAGGCTCTTCTTCTGGCCGCAACTTAAGGATCAATTGCCTCTGAATTGTATGGAATTCTGATGCTCTGCTTCAATTGATTAGCAACAAGGCTTCACATAGGATGAAGAAACGATCCAACATATTTTCTTCTTGATGAGCAAACTGTACCGAAGCCAGTTCTTCTCAGCTCTCAAGCTGTCTGCTCTATTTCTCTTCTCAGCTCTCAGACTCTCTACTCTATGTCTGTGTGTTCTCTATCTCGAAGTGGGCGTCGCACCCCTTTTTCATCAGCATATCAGAATCTTCTTGGTGGGCCCCAATAGAATCCCCAATTCGTTGGGAGGTGCTTTGCCGCCAAAAAGGGTATCTTCCAAAACCTTGTAAAGTGTGCCTAGAATCCCAATCATTAGGCCTCGGGTCACGTGCCTAGAAGAATCGTGCTGACAATCTCTTTTCCTCACTGAAATAAGAAGGTTGGAGTGTCAACACAACTTGTGCATAGTGTCAACGCACACTGAAATTGACTTAGATCAGTGCAGATGTTTCAGTAGAGTCGACTCCATGCCTTCATGAGTCGACCTTATCCATTAGACTGTTGTAGAGATTGACTGATAATAAGTCTGGAGTTGACCTTATAGCAGCTGAGTGTCAACCTCTTAGAATGGTAGAGTCGACTTGATCTTCATCTGGAGTCGACCTCATTGACTAGTAGATTCAACCTGATCTTCATCTAGAGTCGACCTCATGCAGTTCTTTCCTTTCAGTGCTAACAAGAAAACCAGCTGGTGTCGACCTGGTCTTCAACTAGAGTTGACCTTATGCGATTCTTTCCCTTCAGCGCTTACTAGAGAAACCAACTAGTGTCGACCTGATCTTCATTTAGAGTCGACCTTATGTGATTCTTTTGACTTCTGCGCTTATTGGAAACTTAGCAAGTGTCGACCTATGCTTTGGGTAGAGTCGACTCAAGTGGTTCATTGAACTCCAGTAAGTCACCCACTAAGACATGTGTGTTGACCTATGAAGCAACCAGTGTCAACACACATGAGATCTTTTGACTTTGTGAATTTTCCTGTAAAAAAAAAACTTGTGTTAGAAGAATTCTTAGATATTTATGACAATTGTTCTTGCTCATGACATCATCAAAACGAGGGACACAACAATTATATGTGTTGTGGCGTCTTCTTCATAGGCCAATTCAATTATATGTTGTGGTATTCTTATTATTTCAGATACTAGTTGGTGGGTTTCAAAGTTGACCTTGTCTTTAGCAGGCTTAGGCTTTGGGTTGCTATCTGAACCTTTGAATTTCTAGATGATTTTGGCTTCTCATCTTGAATGTGGCTACCCAAGAGGGTGCATTCTAAATGAGAGAGTGTAGGTTGCCACATTCATGTTTTGGCTTTTTCTAGTTTCTGGGTGTTAGCCACTTATTCACTGATGAACACAATATGGGTGGATGTTGCATTCTGACTATGATCGTTCTGATAGTCACATTCTTAGTGGTGGTTCATGCATATTTGAGCCCCCTCAGATGGATTTTTTCCACATTCTTCACCTCTCTCTCGAGTTTGAGCTCTCCCTCTCATTCTTCCTCTCCTCTAATGGCCGACTGCAAGAGTTGGACAAGGCGGCGGCTATGTATTGCTCGACATCAGATTAATGGCAATGGCGTAAGGTGAGGACCGAGCGGGGGCAGTGGCCGAAGGCCCCAATGGGTTGTTTTCTCATTTTGGAGGTAGAATGATGATCCTATGTCTTGTTCTAATTATGATTTCTAATGAGATCCTTAGTAGAAATGCATGTTTAGGTGAGAGATCATGCAATTTATTATCTTTTTGTGGAGAAGATTCCATGTTGAGGGTGTCTGAGGTGTTCCTTGCATTCTTGTCACGTTAGATCATGTTTAAAGATGTTTCTATGGTGTTCATGATCTAAGGAATATTGTCCTCTTATTCCTCTACACTTTTAGCATGGGTCTAGTTAGACCCGGTGCAATATTTGTGAATGCAACATACACAATGGCCACATTCTTAATGTGACAGTGCTTGGTGTTGCTCTCTATCTTGATCATGGTTGTGTCTACTGTCACGTTCTAAATTCGACAATTCCCAATGTTGTGTTCTCAGTTTGAGGGTCGTTTTGGCCTTGGCAATGTGGTTTGTTTATCATTCGAGTTATTTTGTAGGTCTATGGCCCAGTCATAAGAGTTGGATTCCTTAACCTACTGTATGTGTGCACAATTAAGAGTGGTATTTCTCCATTTTGCGTGCCATTGTCTTGAGGCAAGTTGGTGTGTAATTGTGCCCTAAGGGTTGGGCTAAGGTGTTCCTGGCATGGTGTGTAGGTGTGTTGTGCTTAGCACGTTGTTTAAGGTTCTTGTCAATGATGCATGACCTTTTGTTTGTCCATGCAAGGTGACCTTGAGGTTAGTTTTCCTAGGAATGGATGCGGTTGTGGTCTTGAATGCATCAGGGATGTGTTCATGTCAAGGAGACATACTTTTGGTTGCACTCCCTGTAGTAACCGTGTTCCAAGACAATATGACATGAATAGGATTTAGTGGTGCAGTATTGGAAGAAGTGGCTTGGGTGCTTTCAGTTGTTTCTGTATCTCCATGTACTTCAAAACTTGGTCAAAGTCGTGTCTTATGGATCTGATATGATTAGGCATGGCTGTATGATACTCTCTGAGGGTGTTTAGATTTCCAGCCATTTGATTGTAAGAACTTTTCATAGCAGGAAGATCATCCAACTTTTCTGATCCCTTAAACATTGTTTCTTCAACTAACTGCAACTTTTCAAAAATCTGAGCTTGAGTATAAGCTGCGTGATTGAATACTTATCCAATTTTCTCAATTAGCTTATTAGATCTAAAGGCTGCAAACGTTGCTGATTGTTCTTGCCTATCAATGTTGTCACTGAGTTGTCTTTCAATTTCTTCCGATCTATTTTCAAATCTGAGTGACTGTTCTTGAACCTTGGCATTTAGATGGCCAACTGATTCATGTAGGGATGCAAACTATTCTTGAAAGAATTGTAAGAGTTGTGGAGGAATAACAACTTCAGCTATTGAAGTTGAAGGTGGAGCATGCTGAGAAGTGAAGGTGTCTGGTTGTGTGTGACTAGTAGGAGAATAATGAGGAGGATCCACACCTAAATCATCAAATCTTGGAATTGAAGAGAAGGATCTAGGAGCAAAAGATGGTGTGGGTGAAGGATTATCCTCAGCCATCCGAAAACTTTGGGTATCAATATCATCTCCCTACTGTTCAGCATAGAACTGGCCCTCATTTTGTTCTAGAGGTGGCTGTTCCACAACAACTTCTTCAAACTCATGAACTTGAGAGGAAGCTGGTCCTCTCACCAACTGGAGTCCTTCCAGTTTGGGCTTCATGAACTTCACTATGTGTGCCAAACAGTAGATGTTGTACTTTTAGATTGTTCTAGATTTTGTGTTCTCAAAAGGAATATTTGCTGTCTGAAAAATGCTAGATAGATGAGCAGCATATGGTAGACTTCTTCTAAGCTCAGGTCTTGTGGATTCATGAAGAAGCTAGCAAAATATGGTTGACAAGTTTGCTTTCTCCCTAGTGATCAAATAGTAGAGAAGAAATCTCTGAAGTCTTGTGACTCTATGTCTCCCTCCTCCTTGAGGGGTCAAAATAGTAGTGCAAATGTGGTGTAGCACTCTATTCAGTGGTGAGAATTTGTTTGCATTTATACTAGACACCCTTGTTTGGACAATGTTTTATTTATCATGCTCTAACCTTGTCATGAGGGAATATGCTTCATGTAGAAAGAAGGTATAATCATGTGGATTATGACCTTCATTAGGAATATCCAAAGCTTCACTCACAAATTCTATTGTGATAATTATGGGAATCCCTCTAACTATAGACTCTAAAGTGTGTTCCTTGCTAACCAAGTTCTTGTAGAAATCTTGAACCAAAATTGGTTAGAAAACTTTGTGCTCACTTATATAATTTGGCCAACCCTGAAATTCTAACATATCAAATAGTTCTGGAAAAACAAAACGCATACCTTCATCATGAACATCCACAGTTCTTGGATGCAGAATCTGTTTATTTTGTATTGTAAGTGGAACTGCCTCCTGAGCCTGGCTAGTCTCCATATCAGTATCTGTTGCTCCATTTTTGAATTCTGAGGGTTGACCAATGCTCTATGATTTTGATTCATTGCTTGCTGCTGTCTCAGGCAACTCTCCAACTTTAGCCTTATCCTCTTGAGAATTTTCATTTTCAGAACCATCTGTGCTAACTGGATTACTGTCCTAGGATTCCTTCGAGTGTGAACTTTTTTGATCGTTCGATCTTTGATCATCAAAAGACTAGATTAAACACAGAACATTAGGGTTTTCTTCTCTAGAATCTTCAAAGTGCACAACATGAGATGCTTGCACACTTTCATCCTCATCAGAAATGCTCAAATCAACGAACTAAGTCTTTTTTTTTTCCCTTTGGAGAAAGTCTTCTCCTTAGCCAATCTTGGATGTGAAAATTGTCTGTTAGAATAAGAGGGACTGCTGGCTTCTTCTCTTGTGATGCTGAACTCTTTCCATGGTCGTTCCTGGCTTTGGTGCGATGTTCGGAAGAATCTGGTTCAACGTCCTTCCTCTTGCCTCCACGACGTGCTGTCATATTGGTTGGCATTACGAAATTCAAGAGATGGAGGAGAAATTTTGCAGACACGGAATGAGGGTTTGTGGATAGAAGAAGAGAAAAAAAAATTGGATTCAAAAAAGTTCTAACGGGCACATGAGTTGAGACTATTTGGGAAAGAGACGCGTCAAGCATCGACCTGCCCTAGGCGATACATTGAGCATACAGAACAGTGAAAGGTAACATGTTCCAATGAAAGTTATGATCAAGATGTGTCGACACTAACCAAACATGTGTCGACTCTAGCAAGAAGAATTCAGTGAACTGTTCAGATAAAATTAGGAAAGGAGAAATGTACCATGATTAAATGTATATTTGGGAAACTTTGAGAAAGTTAAAAGAGTTATGCTCTTTCCTCATTTTATACTCCTCTTAGTGAAATTAATGGTTTGAAAGTTATAAACTTTAGTTTATCCAATTAAAAGACACTGAAAGACTGAGAGGCAAAAATAACAGGAGAAAAATTCTTTCAAGTGAAATTGCGGTCTTATTAACTCTTACTCAACACATGTAAAAAGGTGACCCTGGATAGATATATATAAAGTAATCCAAGATGTATTGAAATAAAAACTATCTTGAGATTTTTTAGAGAATTGAATTTCAATTTTAACTGACATTTTACTATTTCCTAAAGAGATGAACAATCAGATTTACCCTTTCTTTTTCATGGAAGAGCTCATGTTTTTTACAGACCAGAGCTCCTGATTACTCAAGTGAGGTAATCATCTTGTCTCAAGGGTGGGTGCAACTTTTCATGTGATGATACATGTTGGTTAGACACAAGAATCCCAGTTACTCAGCAAGCACAAAAAGAATTTTATCAACCCTGAACAAAATTAACTAGCTCATCATGACGTACGATAAAATTAATTGATTTTATCAGGATTTGCAGTTTCTCAGAGCCTAGTCATTGTTCTGCAACATCAAAGATTTATAAGAATATTCTTGTACATCTTTTACCTCTCAAGAAAAATTTGAAACCAATACAACTCAGATGATTTTTAGAATCTAGCCAGAGGGACCATAATACATAGGAATTTCATAAATGAATAGGATGCAATTTACACTTGATACAATGTTTTTAGAAATTGTTATTTAACCTCTTTGGTGTTTTTAGTGAATTTCAAAGTTAAACTTAGTAGTTTATAATTAACAAACTATTTTTTTTTATTCTCAGAGATAATGGAGTTTAGAGTATAAGAATTTTCACTCCCTATGTAAAATTGCCCAAAGATAAAAGTCTTCACAATTAAATTACTCCCCCTTAGAAAATGGATCCATGTGAGAAGAAAGAGAGTGATCAGAAACTGGAAAAAACTGAAGAGAATTCAGGAACAATGAAAATAGTGTTGACTCACTTGACATTAGAGTCAACCTTATTCAAGCCAAATCACAGACTTTCTGAAGGAATTATTCTTCTCAGATAGCAGTCATTGTGTATCCACTATTTTCAACTTTTCTGATCATTCTGAATTACTGAACTTTATCTTTCCAAACAATGAATTCTTGAACCAATCTCCCCCTCATCAAGTGCACCAAATATTGAAGTGAAGTGATCAATCAACAAGCAATATCAAATCATATGACAAGCAATCATCCAAGTAAGCATTAGCAAGCAATTTACCAAACAATCAGTCATGAATCAAACAAGCACAATCCAAGTTCTCTTCTTAGATATGAAAATCTTTCATTACACAAGGGTTTTGTAAAGATATCAGTAATTTGCTTAGTTGTTTCAATGAAATGCAATTCAAAAGAGTTCTTGCTGACTTCATCTCTTAGAAAATGATGCCTGCTTTCTATATGCTTAGTTCTAGAGTGCAGGATTGGATTTTTAGGCAAGTTTATTACACTAGTGTTATCACACATTATTGGGACACATCCAAGATCTATTTAGTATTCTTGGAGTTAATGTTTAATCCATAACACTTGAGTGTCACAACTCCCTGCAACTACAAATTCTACTTCTACAGTAGAGAGAGCAACCGAGTGTTGTTTCTTGGAAGCCCAAGAGATTAAACATCCTCCCAGAAATTGGCAATGACCACTAGTACTCTTTCTATCCAATTTATAGCAAGCATAATCCGCATCTGAATAAGATATCAACTTATACTCACTAGATGCTGGATACCATAATCCTAATTCATGAGTTTCTGCCAGATATCTAAAAATTCTTTTTGCAGCACTGATGTGGGATTCTCTAGGACTAGCCTGAAATGTAGCACACATGCACACAAAGAATTATATATCAGGTCTAGATGCTGTAATATAAAGCAAGGATCCAATCATACCTCTGTAAGTCTTTGGATCTACCAAATTACCTTTCAGATCATCATCTAAACTCAATGTTGTACTCACTGGTGTTGCCATGGTTTTAGTATTTTCCATTTTGTACTTCTTCAGCAAATCTTGTATGTACTTTGACTGATTAATGAAAGTTCCTTAGTTTGAACAACCTACAATCTAAGGAAAAATTTTAGTTCTCCCATTAAGCTCATTTCAAATTCACTTGTCATCAAATCAACAAATTCCTTACACAAGGAAGATTTTGTTAACCCAAATATAATGTCATCAACATAAATTTGGACAACTAAAATATCACTTTCCTGCACTTTAGTGAGTAGGGTTTGATCTACTTTACCTTTGGAATACCCTTTACCTGTAAGGAATGAGCTTAATCTGTCATACCAAGTCCTGAGAGCTTGCTTTAATCTATAAAGAGCTTTGTCAAACTTGAAGACATGGTTAGAAAAATCTGTACACTCAAATCCAGAATGTTGTTCAACAAAAACTTCCTCTTTTATTAACCTATTTAAGAAGGCACTCTTAACATCCATTTGCTGTAATTTAATATAGTGAGCACATGCGAATGAGAGCAAAATTTTGATAACTTCTAGCCT
Organism: Colocasia esculenta; assembly: GCA_014218235.1. Taxonomy (NCBI): domain Eukaryota; kingdom Viridiplantae; phylum Streptophyta; class Magnoliopsida; order Alismatales; family Araceae; genus Colocasia; species Colocasia esculenta. Next base: position 44,527,272 of record CM024761.1, on the reverse strand, counting down.
AGTTACAAGAGCAAAAGATTCTTCGAAGTCAATTCCAAATTCCTGATTATAACCTTTTACAACTAGCATAGCCTTATTTCTTATTATCTTGCCTTCTTCACTAGTTTTAATTCTGAAAACCCATTAGTTCCAATGACACTTTGTGTGGAAGGTCTTGGAACTAAATGTCATACCTTATTTCTCTCAAATTGATTCAGCTCTTCTTGCATGACATTTATCCAAAAAGCATCTTTTAGAGCTTCTTGAACATTTTTGGGTTCAATTTGTGAAATAAGAGCCATTTGATCTAATTTAGAGATAAGTTTGAAATGAGATCTTGTTCTTAGTGGATCGAGTAGGTTACCAATGATACTATCTTGAGGGTGATCCTTAGCATTCTGATATTTAGTTGATCTTTGTTCTCACAGTTGTTGTTTCTTATCCATCTTCATCACCTGAATTTTTGCTTGTGGCAGATTCCCTTTCTTTGCTGGTCATTTGAATCTTCCTTTTCTAGGAATTCTCCATCATCCTTTTCCTGCACACACCATCATGGAGTTCATCAAAGGTTATGCGAGGAGATTCATCAACAATTTGATCTTTGACATTGTAAACTCTACATGCTCTAGAATGATTGGAGTAGCCAAGAAAAATTCCTAACTCACTCTTGGGTTCAAATTTATCCAAATCACTTTTGTTGTTCAGATAAAGTATTTTTCACCAAACACTTTGAAGTGAGCAATGGAAGGTTTCTACCTTTCAGAAGTTCATAAGAAGTCTTTTTGCTTAGAGGCCTTACCATTGCATGATTTATGATGTAGCAAGAAGTGTTCATTGCTTCTGCCCAAAATTCTCTAGGCAACTCACTCTCAATCAAATAGTTCTTGCTATTTCAACTAGTGTTCGATTGCGCCTCTCTACCACTCCATTTTGTTTAGGGGTTCTGGGTGATGAAAATTTGTGAGATATCCTTCTTCCCTGCAAAATTTTCAAAATCAGTGTTCTCAAATTCACCACCATGGTCAGACATGATTGAGATTATTTTGAAGGGAATTTCTTATAGAATTCTTTGAATTCTATGAAAGCATCACTTTTGTGAGCAAGAAAGAATACCCAAGTAAATTTTGAAAAGTCATCTACAAGTACATAGCCAAACCTTTTCCCATTGAGACTGTTTGTCCTCGTGGGTCCAAACAGATCCATGTGAATATGTTGAAAAGGTTTAGATGATTGACTTTCAGATCTACTTTTGAAGGATTTTCTTGTTTTCTTACCTTGAGTACATGCTTCACAAATTTTGAAATTTTGCTTGAAGGAAATTTCTGGAAAACCTTTTACCATGTTGAATTTAACTAGTTTATGTAGCATATTGTAGCGAGCATGTCCTAGTCTATGATGCCAAAAACATGCAAGATCATTTTTATTAGCAGCAAGACAAAGATTGTTATTTTCAGGTTCATCCAAATCAACTATGTAAACATTATTGATTCTTTTACTAGAAACTTTTACACTGTTTGAATTTGGATAAAAATTGTACTACTAAGGGAATCAAAAATTACCTTGTGACCCTTATCACAGAGTTGACTTTTGCTCAAAAGGTTGTATTCCAACCCTTCCACCAGAAGTACATCATCAATTGAATTTGAAGGACTCTTACCCACTTTACCTGAACCAACAATTTTACCTTGTTGTTTTTCCTCCAAAAGTCACATGTCCAGCTTTCTTTTCAGATAATAAGCAAAATTTGTCTTTGTCCCCTGTCATATGTCTTGAACAGCCACTGTCAAGATAACATGTTTTTTTGATGAACAGTCCATCCCCATGTCCTTTTCATTTAAGTACTTGCCTATTTTGGTGATAAACAAAACACTGTCAAAAGTTTTTCAACCTCGTTTATCTAGCCATAAGCACAAGATTACCCAAAGAAAGTCAAGTATTTGTGGTAAGTCTTCCATACATCTTTTTTTAGAAGAGCCATAATAATTCCTTCATTAACTATAACGATTTCCTCACCAGAACAACGATTTACTTGAAAGATGAATACCTTGCTGTGTCAAACAAGTCGATATTTAACGACTCTGTAAGTTATCGTAACGACTTCTTCAGAAGTTATAACGACTTGCTCATTATAACGACTCTGTAAGTTATCGTAACGAACTTCTCAGAAGTTATAACGACTTGCTCATTATAACGACTCTGTAAGTTATCGTAACGACTTTCAGAAGTTATAACGACTTGCTCATTATAACGACTCTGCAAGTTATCGTAACGACTTCTTCAGAAGTTATAACGACTTGCTCATTATAACGACTCTGCAAGTTATCGTAACGACTTCTTCAGAAGTTATAACGACTTGCTCATTATAACGACTCTGTAAGTTATCGTAACGACTTCTTCAGAAGTTATAATGACTTGCTCATTATAACGACTCTGTAAGTTATCGTAACGACTTCTTCAGGAGTTATAACGATTTGCTCATTATAACGATTCTGTAAGTCATCATAACGATTTCTTTAGAAAGTTTTAACGACTTGTTAAGTCATATCGATTTCGTAAGTCATCGTAACGATTTCTTTAGAAAGCTACAACGACCTGCCATGTTTCATAACGATCTCCTTTATCATCTGTTATAGAACGACTTGGTTGTGGTAACGATTTCATAAGTTATCATAACGACTTCTTATCAGTCTACAGCAACTCGATAATAACGATTCTATCAGATTTTCACAACGACTGCATAAGTCGTTTCCATAAATTAAATGTTTTTCCTTGATTTAAGCTACGTTGAATAGTCAAAGTCGCATCTCGTCTATTTGACCGCCATGCATTTAATAAAGACTGAACGTATCTCTGCATGGACACAGAACATATCTTCCATTCTCGTGTATTCTCTGCATGCATCTTTTAGAACGATAAAGTGTTACTACTATATTTGCGTCTATCTGCTCTGACGTTGATTGACATCTGGAGATAGTATAGCTGTCTACCATTAAAGCTCAACCTTGTAGAACCTTAAGGATGTAATATCCTACAACACTGGACACAGAAAGAACTACAAGCAAACTCAGAAGATCTTATCACTTTGCGTGTTCCAAGAACAAAAGACTGCTGACAGGAAGCTTCCTCAAATCCTTCAGTCTAACGTACACCAAAGCCGTGAGACAACGGTCATCTCCTTGTCCTTATTCAAATTAGAGATACAAATACAAGATGAAGCTCTGAAGACAACAGTGAGTCGATTTGATTCAAGGGCGGCTAGATCTCTGCAGCTTTCACGTCTTCGAAAGTTCTCTAGAGCCAAAAATTCACTCTTTTCATCTTCGCTCTTAGCTCCCTGTGCTGTGTGAAGAAAACAAAAGGAAGAGCTAGTTTAGTTCTGAGAGAGTGCACTCTGTGTAGATCTTCGACTCTCAGTGCTTGTAGCTTCAGATTGAGTTTTTGTAAAAGCTTGATCTAGGGGCTAGTCTTTTTCTTTCAAGAATTTCATGTGTTATTCCCTTCGTGTGTGAAGGAAGACCTGGTGGTTTCCAGGGTGGTGTTTTTCCCTTCAGGAGTAAAGGAAGACCTGGTGGTACCAGGGGTTGTGTTCCCTTCAGGGGTGAAGGAAGACCAGCTGAGCTGGGTGGTTGTTGTTTGTCCATAGGGGGACTGTACCCTAGTTAGTGAAATCCTGAGGGTTGCTCAGGGACTGGACGTAGGACTCCTAAGGAGAGGAGATCCGAACCAGGATAAATTTCTGTGTTGTGTGATTGTCTTCTTTGTGTGATTGCTGTTTTTACTAACCATTACTAATCCCTTTCAAGAACTCTTTATGTTTGTTCTGAGTTCAGGTTTTTGTCAGCTAGGATTACTTTAAAGACCCATTCACCCCCCCCTCTGGGTTAGCCAACCGGGCAACAATTTTTGGCTGTAAGACATACCTACAACATATTCAAAGAAAGATATTTGGAACCCAAGTATATTTGGGTCCCTTCAAATCACCTAATTCAAGAACATTTGAAAGCAGACTTTTGGAATCCATGCTTGCCTTTTTATTGTGGGTTGAATGGTATTTTTGGTTTCATTTTGTCTCTGATTCTTTTTGTTGATTCCAAGAATTTTTGGATCACTGTTTCTTTTCATTTTCATGAAATTACCTTCAGAATTACCTCTAGTACTCTTTTGAGGAAGCCATGAATAATTATGATAACTAGACTTCTTGGGATATCCTGAATGACTAGATCTAGCAAAACTATGAGAGTGTGTTGACACTCTGCAGGGATAGTGTCGACCTGTTTGAGTCCATCTAGACATGTTCTGAGGTATGGTGAATGAAAGTGTCGACCTACCTAGTCATGTGGTTGCCAAGATTTATTCCATTGAGACATTTTTGTTGATTTTAAACCAGGACTTACCTTGCCCTTTTTATTGAATTTTCCAATTTTAAAATTTTTAACAATTTTTCTTTTATAATTTCTTTAAGTTTTTCTCCCATTGAGTTGATTTCTGGATGAAGAGGCTTCTGAATTTGTTGAAGAAATAAATGTTATTGTCTTTAAACCTATTTCTTTTTTCTTTGAGGGAGTGAAGTCCAGCCCTTCTTTGTTAAAGTTCACTTTTGTTCCCAACAAGGCTTCTAAATTATTTTTACCACCCACAAACCTTTCTAGAGTTTTTTTGTCTCCTGGTTACTTCTTTCTGAAGATTTTCAATTTCTTTTCTCATTTAGTATTCACACTTTTGATGGCATCATATTTTTCAGCAACCAGTTTCATTTCTTTGACATACTCAATCTCCTTAACTTTCAATTCACTAACATTTTCTTTTAACACAGAAATTTCTTGAACAAGCTCTTTTTCTTTCTTTTCCATTGAGGTATCATGAACAATATGATTCATTTTTATTTGAGCACTTTGTTTTCCTTTTTGATTTCATCATATTGATCAAGTAATTCAAAATAGACATGTTCCCAATCACTGAATGAAAAATCTTTAAATGGAGATACTACCTCTTCTTCATCTCCTTCTTCTCCTCTAGCCATCAGACAAATTTTGGTATTCGTTTCATTAGCTTCTGAGCTTTCTTCATCATCATCATCTTCTTCTTCACTCCAAGTTCCAACCATAGCCTTTTGCTTGTTCTTCATCCATTTGGGTTGAGTTTTTTTCAGAGGCTCAGGACATTCCGATTTAGCATGCCCTGGTTTTCTGCAATTATAGCATACAACCCTGTCAGATCTTTATTCAAATATTATTTAGGCTTCGAAAAATTATTCACATGTGATTTCTTTTTCAGAAATCCCTTACCATCTTTTCTCAGAAATTTTCTAAAATTCTTTGTGATAAGAGCAAACTCACTTGAGTCGTTTTCTGAAGTGGATGACTCACTTTCATCAGTTGCTTCCTTGATACTTGGACTTGCCTTGAGAACAAGTGGCTTCTTTTTCTTGACATCTTCTTATGTTCTCTTTAAACCCAATTCGTAAGTCATCAAAGAGCCAATTGGTTCATCAACAGACGTAGTTGATAAATTTATTGACTCTTCCACTACAGTGGCCTTTGTATGTCATATAGAGGTTAAAGATCTAAGAATCTTTCTAACAAGTTCCTATTCGGTATAGATCTTTCCTAGATTCTTTAAGCCATTGGTGAACAAGGTCAATCTACCATACATTTCTGAGATAGTTTCATCATGTTTCATTTTAAATGGTTCATACTCAGAGACTAGCATATTAGCTTTTGTTTCCTTCACTTCAGACGTACCTTTATAGATGACCATTAAGCGATTTCATATCTCCTTTTCACTAGCACATGAGGAGACCCTTGAAAATTCTGTAGGATGAAGTGAACATTGCATAATGTTCATAGTACTCCAATTTGCATTTGACTTCTTGATTTCTTCCAGAGTCCACTTTTATTCATCTTCCGATAACTCATAGGGTCCATTACTGACTACCCTCCAGATTTGATGATCCTATGCTCTCAAGAACACCTGCATGCGAGTTTTCCAATAAGCATTTCCATCAAAATAAGGGGGTCTGTTTACATAATGACCTTTTACAATATATCCACTAGAATCCATTCCACACAGTTCTCTCCTAGTTGTTAAACCAAGAATTAGAGAGTGTAGCTCTGATACCACATGTTGGGTATGTAAAGAATATGTAGAGGGGGGGGGTGAATAGATATAACATCTTAAAAAATTTAAGAACCTGAACCAGACCATAAGATATGGAAGAGCAATTAATATCAACAAGATAGAGCAATTGAGTAAATGCACAACACACCACACAATGCACACATGATTTTTAAGGTGGTTCGGCTCCAGTGTGGAGATTTACATCCACCCCTCACTAAACTAAGTGAGGCTTCACTCAACAACCCAAGAGTGTGAAACACTCATGCAACTGCTGATTCACAGCTTCATACAACCTGCTGATTCACAACTTCAATACATTTGATTCACAGCTTCGAGATTATATCAATCTTACAATCCTCACCCACAAAGTGTAGGATTAGTCCTGTGGTGGTGTTTTCCTGTTTGGACCTGAGCCAAACGGGCCTCCACTAAGAGAAGAGAGGGAAGACGGTCGCCAGTGTGGACGAAGGCTTGCAAAACCAGAAGAGGATCAAGGGGGCCCGGTTGAAGAACCGGGGGGAACCCTCTGATGCCTAAGTCAGATGAGACTATCAGAAAGGCTTAAGGAAGAAGGGTTTGCTAGTGTGTGTCACGCGTGAGGGCGTGTGTATGACAGGGGTTGCGTACCTCTTGCATGGGGACTACCCATGCTTTTTATAGATGAGGGAGACCAAGAGTCCGGACAGGATCTCTCCTCATGATGATTGAGGGGATGCGTCGGTTCAGGTTCCCAGGCGAGGGGTTGCTCGTGGAGACGCCTATTGGGATCCTCTACAGTTGATGCTACATTGTGGAGTGCGTGTCACGCCGCCTTATTAACTGTCTTGGAGGAGAACAGTTACTTTGAGGACCCTTGGCTGGTGGACACCGAACAGGGCCTCTGTTCGGTGGCCAGCTAGGCTGCTTGGTGTTCGGATGCGTAGTTGTTGCTTGGTCTGGCTGCTTCGAAGGTCCGCGCAGGCCCTGTTTGGCAGACTGCGGCCTTGGCCGAACAGGTCACAAAGTGCTTGGAGACCGCCCTGGGGACCTTAGGTGCCTTGGTGGCCGGAACGTGTTCAGAAGCCTTTGGCTGATCCCAAGGACACGTGGCACGCTGCTTGATGGCCACTCCAGCTTACTGGGTTATGATGTGCCATAACGAGCCATGATGGGCCTAGGGGGCTAGAAATAGCCACCACACTTGCCCCCCATGCTCTCAAGCTGGCTAGGGAACCACGGCACTTGGGAGCGGAGGTCTGCTCAGTTGTCAATCGCATTAAATGCGATATCGACTGGGTAGGTGGGAACGGCTCCACGGTGACGCCGTCAGGCGCTCCCCTTGGGGACGAAACTGTCATTATGGTGGGGCAACATGTCGAGCAGGAAACCTTTTGCGGTCCATTCAAACAAGCCGTTGGAACGGGAGAACCGCCAATTTTGCCTTTGAATTTCGCACCCCTCTTTCCTTAAGGATGAGGATGGGTGAAGGTGAGGGTTTACGCCTTCTTTCTTTGCTCAAGCTCTCTTTCCATTTACGTCGTTGTCTTCTCCCTGCTTCCCTACTACTTCTCCTCAGCCTTCACCTTCTTCTTCTCCGTTCTTTCTTCCATCAGAGATGTCGCAGAAGGGGAAGAGCATCGCAGTCGCTGGAGCGAGCGAGACAGCGCCGACAGCAGTTCGGGGGCAGAAATTCCATTTCTTTGAAGGCCTCCACGAGCACTTTTGGATCGACAAAGAATACGACATTATTCTTGCCAAGGAGGAGTCTTACCTGGTGAACAAACCAGGTTGCTTCGCCCTCTCCCTCGACATTCTGGAGGCTGGATTCTGGCTACCGCTGCCGGAAGTGGCGAGGGCACTACTGAACATATGGGGGATCACCCCCATCCAGCTGACCCCCAACTCATGGAGGACGATCTGCACTTTCTACATTGTCTGCAAGCTGCGGGGAGTACGTGGCTCAGCGGATGTCTTCCGGGCACAGTTCAACCTCACAGCCTCGCCGCATACGGGGTTGAGTGTCTACTACACCAAGCATCATCCGAACAGGATGCAGATCTTGTTCGGGGGGAAGCATTCCAACAACAAGGGATGGACACACTGCGTCCTCTTCATTGGACACCGTGCAGATGCGCCAGAGGGGGTTTCCCACTCGTGTTTGGGAACCACGGAAGGAGTACTACCCCTTCCTGATTCAGGACGAGGCGAAGGCCTTAGGCAGTTTAAACACAACGTTGGTGAGGAATGCCGAACTCTACTTGATGGAGTTTCTGCTCGTCATGCATGGCCTGAGCCGCCCATGGAGTAAGTATCCACCTCTATTCTATCCTTTATGTCTAAGAGGTGGTTCTCTAACTATCTTCTCCTCGGTGCAGCCGCCGAAGAATTGGCGGCCGGTCGGGATGAAGAAGACCTGGCAGATTACGCCGAGCAGATCCCTGTCACATCCTACGTGACCTTCATAGGAGAGGATGCCCATGCAGCGGCTGCAGAAGCCGAAGAGCGCCTCATGGTAGGTCCCCGGGCTACGGAAAGAAGACCTGCGAAGATTAATCTGAAGAGGAAGTCCGGGGCCAAGATGACATCGAAGGCCGTGGAGAGGGAGGCCGAAGAAGAGGGGGAAGAGAAGGTCCCCCAGCTTCAGACCAAGAGAAGGAAGCTGGTGAGGGTGGCCGATCTAGTGAGGCCATGCAGCATGCTCGAGAACAGGCCTTGACTACGGAGGGGATGTTCTTGGAGCTAGGATTGGTCGTGGTGAGCGACCACTCTGAGGGCTTCTCTGAAGAGCGAGTGGGGGAATCTACGTCCCAAGGCCCTGTAGGGAGCTGAACAGTGGAGGGAGTTGAGGTTGAAGCTCCGGCGCCGTGGTTGATGCGCTGGTGAGGGGAGTCGCTACGCTCAAGGGCTACCTTCTGAGGTTGCCATGAGAGCGGTGTACGAGGAGGTGTTCAGAGAGATACCGGCCCCCAATCCCACCACCGAAGTGGCTACTGAGGGCCAATTGCAGATGACAGCAGTGGCACTACCCGAGGAGGGAGGACCTCGGAGGTCACCCGCCACCAGAGCGGTCCAGGAGACGGCAGTTGCTGCGGGCGCCAGCAACACACTCACTGAGGGAGGTCCTTCTGGCAGTCAGGGGAGTGATGTTTCCAATCACTGTGCTAGCTCTGAGGAGGACCGGGTGCCATTATCGCAAGTGTTGGGGGCGAAGTTCCCAGCGCGTCCTTCGGAGGCGGTGCTGGAAGTTGCCCTGGAGCGCCTCCACAGTAGCACGTCTAGGGGCCTGTAACGACCCGACCTCCCGGACCCCCGCTAGGGACCCCGAAGGTCGTGCCGCCACCCACGGATCCGAAGACCCAGAAGGGTTAGAATTTAGTTTAGTGAGATAAGCAATAAATTCAAAAAACTATAACCAGAAAGTTCGTACATTAATAAAGAAAATATGTACATGTCCCAAATAAAAGTACAGGTACAGAAAGAAAGGTGCAATCCTTAAGGGGCATACCGCGAGGACATGCAAAAAGGCCACTCTCAACTCACGGTACAAGAGCTCTCATGCTCACAAGTCACACTGCTCGTAAAGCACGGCGAACAAGCTGCCACCACGACCGTCCAGCAACGAACGCCTGCGACAGCGAGTCCCTACCTGAAGAGAGTAGGGGGGGTGAGCCTCGCGAACAAGGCTCAGTAGGGATAACCAGTCCCTTACCAGCCAGAGCAGCAGGAACTCCAATAAAAGCGGAAGGAAAACTATTCTAGAAAGTAGTTAAGCGAGAAACGCCTACCATAGAGTACTACAAAGCAGCGGAGTAGAGAAATGCCACGACCCCAACAAGGGTCGGCCAAACACGACTCCCGCAGAACCAGCGGAGTCAAACACAATGCGGAAGCAAACACCTCAGCACACACCCGCCGAGACAAAGAAGCTCACGGAACACCAGAGCAGCCACGTGAGACCAGAGTCTCACAACACAAGTAGCATATCCTGGACCTCCACGAGGTTGGGAAGGAACACCAGGTGTCACCACGAGAGACACCGAGCAACCATGTGAGAAGCACCGTCTCACCACAGGTACGGCCACCTCAGACCTCCACAAGGTCGAGGGCCCACAAGCAGAACCACCCTGCACCTCGGACACGCCAAGAGGTTAGGGAACCACACACTCCAGTGCTGCCACGGACGGCACCAAGGAAGGCGTTACTGAAAATAGTAGTCGGGTGCCGACCCAAGGCACCCAGAGAGAAGACGCTACGCAGAACACCGCCACAAGCACGGGCCAACCAGGCCAGACCAACAAAGCCCACGAAATCTAGACACGGCCAGGCTACAACCACTGTGCAGGCTAGGGCAACGAGAACACATTCTCAGAAACATTATGAGAAACTCCGTCACAGCAAGAGCAACCAAGCCACTGCCACAGGTAGCTAAGAGAGGGACATACAGTCCACCCCCTTGCTCGCCAGCCGCTGACTCCTGCCTACAACCTCCCTGGTAGAGTGAGTCTAGCGAGTCACAGCAAGAAACAACCACAACCACCACAGTACGGCCGAGCTACGGCCCCACGCCTGACTTCCCTACGCGGCTCCGGAAGCAACGCAGAGCGAGGCAGTGAGAAGGACTAGTTGGTTCACACTGAAAGAGCTCCTAAACCACCTCGGCGACATAGACCCAGCTAAGAGAGCTCTACAAATGACAATAGACCGCTGTCCCCACCGTTTTTCCCTTCTGCTCCAAGTATGTGACTTGAGCATGCCCGCCGCTAGGAGAACTCCCTCTACCAGACGCGAGGGGGTAGGGGTACCAAGAAATGGTAACAACCTGTCTCGCGGACAAGCCCTCAAGTACCTAGCACCGGGCAAACAGAGAACTGGCGGGGCAACCACCACAAAAAACGGCACTGCTGGCTTGTAACCAAGACAAGCCCAGCAGGCACAGGCACGCACGACACCCCTTCCGGAAACCCCCAGAAGAGCTGTCGGCCAACCCCGGCACACACGACACGGTCTGAGAAATCGGAACACCACCAAACCGAACAAAAACCATCACTCTTCTAATACTCGATTGGCAGTCAGACAATCGATTATTAGATAGACACGAGCCTCCTAGCACCGACGCTAGGACACGACCACGAAGGTGTCACCTTCAGTCAATTGAACGCAGCGAGCCAACCTGCCGCGTTTCCACTAGAAGGTCCTAGGGCACACCGGCCCTGGGGCACACGCCGACACGCCATCTGCGGCCATGGAAACACCCGAGGCAAGCCTGGTCTTGTCGCGCCCTCCTAGGCCGCCTCGATAATAACGTGACGGCTAGGGCAACTGCGACAAGCCCAAGTCTCGCCGGGGAGGCGCGTCGCAACAAGAACCTTCTCATGACGGGAAACCTGGTCGTGACTCGACTGTTATTGCGACGGCCAACCGCATCGCGATAAGGTCTCGCCCGACCGGGGCGACGCCTTCTCTCATGTCACGACGCGCTCAGCGGTCGTGCTATCAGCTGGAAGGTAGACCGCCGGGATGCTACATCCCAGGGTCGCCCACACACTACGACAAGCACCACAACGGGGAGGGGAGTATGGGGAAAGCTTGTAAAGCATGCATTCGCACAAGAGGGCTCCCAATCCCCCAGAATGGAAAGAGTTCTAGAAATCCCTACCAATTTTGTGAGAACCAAACCCCAAAGGGGCCTTCACAACGCCAAGGCCACCACCTCCTCGCTCCACACGATGCTCCAGTGCTCCGCACGAGCCGCTGCCGCTCCTCCAAGCTCCAATCGCCGGAGGAAAAGAGGGAGACCTCTCCACCTCGGAGAAGAGAGGAAAAGGAGAAAGGTGAGAAAAAGGAAAAGGGGGAAATTGGCCAAGGCTTTTAGCCTCCGGCCCCCAGAATGCGTGGGCCAGGGCGTCGCGTTAACAACCTTAACGCGACGGCCGCCCAATCGTGACCAGAACGAGCCCTTCTGGGGCGCCGCGACAACCATACAGGTCAGTCTGCTATGCCTGCCACTCTGATAGGTGTAAGATGACCAAAAAGTGGAAAGCAGTTGCGACCCATTGACCGGGTGCGACAAGAACGTGACGCAAAAAGCAGTCGCAACAGGGATGACTGTCGCGACGAGCACCTCCGTCGCGACACTAACGCGTCACCCAGCCCGAACGCGTTAGTGGCGAGTTGTGACGACCCTCATTATACCGGTACGGTTATACCAACCCATGTCGGTATAGTGAATGTTATCACAGTGGGGCATTTACCCAAACAATAACATACGATTGAGATACTCATAAATATAAATACAGAGTAGCGGAAGCAAAAGAACTACTTGACTTCATTTCATCATCCACATTTAACATACATGATTCAAATGATAAATTTAAGAGAATTAAAGTCCACATAATGAAATACTAAACTCAATACATAGTTTGTCCACAATTCCTTAATAGTTCTATTACAATGCCTCATTACATACTATGAAAGCAAAAGTCACAACGTCGACTCCACCAGGCTACTCGCCACGCTCGGAGTCACTCTCCACTGTCTCCTCCAAAGGTGTCGGTCACCAACTAAACCTGTACACCGAAGCAAGGAGTGAGTCTAAAAGACTCAGCAAATAACACCACACACCTCATACATGCATATATCACAGTAGGTTTTTCATTTCAATTTACAAAGCAAACATATAGCATGCTTGGACATTGATAAAAGACAACCTATCATGACAATTCTACAAAATTTAAAACACATGGTACATGATTTAAGCCATTCCAAAATAATATCCTATCACATGCTTTCTACTCATTCAATCTCATGAAAGCTATATTTCAAATCAAGCTACAACATGGAAGCAACCACACATGGATTCTTGCCTACATAAAAGGAAACATTCCTATCATGGTTTCTACACATTCTTGCACATGCATTTATCATTTCATACACATTAAGGTTGCTGTTTTGACATACTTTAGCAATTCACATCCTATTGCATGAGAGCTACAATTCCAATTAATTACAACATGATAGCAATTAAACATGGAATTGTTCACACATATGCAAGAAATGCTCCTAGCATGGATTCTACGTATTTTTACACACATAAAACACTCTTATAAACACCTTTAGGTTGCTGTTATAACATAATTTCACATTTAACATAATGGTTTCACATGTTTACACAATTACTCATTCACATAGTTCCCTTTTTACACATTGCACATTTACACATATTCACACTACACAATTTACATATATTCACATTCACATTTCACAATTTAGTGCCGTGACACATAGTCCAAACCACCATTAGAAGGACACATCACATAACACATACACATAGACGTCACCTAGGCAATACAGTGACGACTCTTGGACTGCGCAGACCGGAGAACAAGTCTCCACCCTAACCAGTGGTACTTGTCCACCTCCAGGATTTCATCCTAATGCCCTTAGGATCTTAATACATTGAACCTTCCCATGGGGACTTTTCCATGGTATGGTTCCACGGCCCTCTATGGAAGCAGTATCACACATGGCACATTCTTACACATTACACATTCCGATTTTAACACACATATTACTCATGATATACACATGTCTTCACATTCTCTCACTTATACACATGGCTCTGTTTTCCTATTCATGATACTACTATTGAAAAAAATCAAACATTCAGTACCTTACACTAATCAGGTTGAAACATACATAATCAACCAAGTTCATATTAGCATGCGTTGAACACGCGTTTTCGCCTGGAAATTTCATAGAGCAGTTTACAGTTAACCAAATAACATGAGAATTTAACCACAGATAATTTTAGGTTTATGATCACACATGCAAACTTTCATATTTTTCTGAACCACTCGGAATTTACAGAAATTAAAACATTCGATTTCATGCCATTTATAATTCAATCTATCATGAAACATAACATGCATATCAGATTTGACAGTTTACATACCTGAACCTAACATACACATTGTTGCAAGAATTCTCCCCGAATTTATTGCACAACACACAATTTACTGTAAATTTTGAATAACCTACTCATGCTTTCTATTTCAATTGCAGAAATTACAGTAAATCACATGAACATGAACAAATTCTCAAATTTCCAAGGTATGGACTGGCACACGTACACATGGTATAGAAAAATTTGGGGCATTTAATTCCTTAAGAATCATGTAGACAGTAGGTGAACATGCATAATCCATTTTCCTAACATGTATTTCAATAAATCTAATAATTTATGCCATCCACAGAAAAACACAGAAATTTCCACACACATCACATTATCTATTTTACATAACATATAAAATTACACTATATCCTCATGCGTCAAAGTCCGGAAAATAATTATTTAAGGTAGAACAGTTTTCTGTTTTACACTGAAGAACTTAACGGCAGTGTCTGGCCGTTCAAGGAGATGGACGGCAAGATGCTGGCCGCTGACTGGAGATCTTGGCGGCAAGAGAACTTGACGTCAAGTTCCTGTCTCTGCAAGAACACAGACTGAGCTCCAAATAACAGAGGAATGTGAGGATCCAGGACACGATAAAATCTCATAAAAATGGTAGAAACCTCCTAGACACATACATGGACGAAGTGGGTAGGTTACTTGCCTCTCATAAAACCTCCAAAGGGGTCAAATGTGTCGTTGAAGCTCTCCTTGGGCAGTCCCAAGAAGTCTCCAAAACACCACTCCTCCGGGTTCTTGGTCGACCTCCACAGCAAGCTGGGGTCGGGGAGGCCTTCTCCTTGGTCCACTCTGGCCTCCAGCTGCAACGGATCGCCGGATGAAGCTCCATGTTGTCGGATCATAGCATGCAAAGTCTGGTTTTTCTCACAGAAGCTAGGGTTTCTCTCTTCTCCTTGCAAAGAGCCAAAGAGTACTCTTCTGGTGCAGAAGGGGGTTCGGTTTATAGGAGAGGGGTTTGGGGAACCCCAGAGAGTGTGATGGGATGCCTGATAGCCGTTGGGGACTTCTCCCCAATGGCTGGGCTTGCTTGCCCCCGGAATTCCAGAGTCTGCAACGCATGCAGGTCAGAGATATTAACGTCCACGTACATGGCTGTTTATTTAAGTATTGGCGTCCATCGAGGTGGACGCTGACTCATCATGGACGTCCATCCATGTTGACGCCAATTTGGCCCTTCGGCCAGAACTTCAAACATGTAGAAACCATGATTAACTTATACATATATACATGCCATACATATACTATCATGTACACACTACCACCATGCAATTCATACACTATTTACAACTAATTACACACATGCACACATAAGTATAACTAGTTAATACGTACGTAGATATGTACATCTATGCATACACAAGCATGAATTATTTACACGTAATAAAGTAATACAACAAAATTCGAGGGCCTTACACTCTCTCCCCCTTAAAGAAACTTTGTCCTCGAAGTTTAAACAAAACTACTCAAACAAACGGGGATACTTCTTCTTCATCGCATCCTCAAGCTCCCAAGTAGCCTCCTCTCGCGAGAAGTTCCGCCATAGAACTTTCACCGACGCAATACCCTTGTTCTGGAGATGCTGAACCTTCCGGTCAAGAATAGCTACTGGTTGCTCCACATACGACAAATCTGACTGAATCTCCACTGGCTCATGACTAATCACATGAGATGGATCTCGGACATACTTTATGAGCATAGAAACGTGGAAAACGGGAAGAACATTAGCTAAAGCTGGGGGTAAAGCTAGCTCATATGCCACGCTGCCCAATCGTCTGAGAATCTCATACGAGCCAATGAATCTAGGGCTCAACTTACTATGCCTGCCAAATCTGACGACACCACGAGTAGGTGATATCTTCAAGAAGACATGTTCACCCACCTCGAACTCCAAATCCTTCCTCCTGTTATCGGCATAGCTCTTCTGCCTATCCTGCGCCGCAACAAGCCTCTTCCTGATAAGTTGGACCTTATCCAAAGTCTCCTGAACTAACTCTGGACCGATCAGCTGCCTATCACCGGTCTCCTCCCAACATAAAGGAGATCTGCAAGGCCTTCCATACAACGCCTCAAATGGAGCCATACCAATACTCGCATGAAAGCTGTTGTTGTATGCGAACTCCACTAGAGGTAGATGACGCTCCCAATCATCCTTCCAATCCAGTACACATGCTCTCAACATATCCTCGAGCGTCTGGATAGTCCTCTCGGACTGTCCATCTATCTGGGGATGAAATGCCGAACTGAGTTTCAGCTCCGAACCTATCGCTTGCTGAAGACCCTTCCACAACCTCGAAGTAAATATCGGATCTCGATCCGAAATGATCGACTTCGGCACACCATGCAATCTAATGATGCTACTAACATACAATCTAGCTAAACTCTCAACCGATTGCTTCTTCTTCATAGGCAAGAAATGCGCAGTCTTCGAGAATCTATCTACAACTACCCAAATCGAGTCATTGCCCCTTCTAGATCGAGGCAAACCCGAAACAAAGTCCATAGTGACAGCTTCCCACTTCCACACTGGGATCTCCATCCTTTGCATAAGGCCGGATGGTCGCTGTCGCTCGGCCTTCACTTGCTGACACACTAAACATCAGGATACATAATCTGCCACATCCCTCTTCATGACAGACCACCAAAAGGACCTCTTCAAATCCTGGTACATCTTAGTGTTACCAGGATGAATAGATAATCTTGACCTGTCAGGCTCCGCTAACACATGCTCACGGACATCTACTAAATCAGGGACACAAACACGGTGATGGAATCTAATCACACCATCCTCATCACGAGCAATGCCCGCCTTGACCACTAACTCTTGGAGTCTAGGGTCGGCTCTCTATTGCTCGATCACTTCATCCAACAGAAGACCTAAGAGACAACTGAGCTACAAAAGCCTGGCATAACGATGGCTCTAACTCAGTCAACGCGCAAGCTGCATCCTCCAACATCTTCCAGTCCTGCTGGAGAGATGGCCTCTTTCTACTCAGAGCATCCGCTACGACATTTGCCTTCCCAGGGTGATACTGAAGGTCGAAGTCATAGTCCTTCAAGAACTCAATCCATCTTCTCTGCCTCAGGTTTAATTCCTTTTGGGAGAAAAGATACTTCAAGCTCTTGTGGTCGGTAAACACCTCAAATCTGACACCATAAAGATAGTGCCTCCAGATCTTTAGTGCATGAACCTCTGCTGCGAGCTCCAAATCATGAGTCGGATAGTTTTTCTCATGCTCCTTCAACTGACGAGAAGCATAAGCCACTACCCTTCCTTACTGCATTAGCACAAGCCTAAGCCAATCCGAGACGCATCCGTATAGATAGCAAAACCATCTACACTCTACACCGCTCTAAGACTAACACCAGAGCTGACGTGAGCTTAGTCTTCAACAATTGAAAACTACTCTCACACTTCTCGGACCAGACAAACTTCACTCCCTTTCTGGTGAGCTGAGTCAATGGGGCGGCGATGGATGAAAATCCCTCAATGAATCGCCGATAGTAACCAGCCAAACCCAGAAAACTATGAATCTCCGAAGGGGTCTTGGGAGTCTCCCAATCCATAACTGCCTGGACCTTTGCTGGATCAACTGCAACACCAGCACCGAGATAACATGCCCGAGGAAATGAACCTCGCGCAACCAAAATCGCACTTGCTGAACTTAGCATACAACCTGTGCTCACGAAGGACCTTAACACTATGGCCTCGTCCGAATAGTAGACCAGCACGTCATCAATAAACACTACAACAAAACTATCTAGATACGGCCTAAACACCCTGTTCATGAGATCCATGAACGCTGTAGGGGCGTTGGTCAATCCGAAAGGAAGGACCAAAAACTCATAATGTCCATAACGGGATCTGAATGCCGTCTTGGACACATCCTCACTCCGAATCCTCAACTGATGATAACCAGATCGCAAATCAATCTTAGAAAAGACTGATGCATCTTGCAACGGTCAAACAAATCATCAATACGAGGTAAGGGATACCTGTTCATCACAGTCACTTGGTTCAGCTTTCTGTAGTCAATGCATACCTAAGTGACCCATCTTTCTTTTTGACGAATAATACAGGTGCGCCCCAAAGGGAAACACTAGGGCGAATAAATCCCTTATCTAGCAACTCTTGCAACTGCCTCCTCAACTCAGCTAACTCCGCATGTGCCATCCGATATGGAGCCTTCGAGATAGGAGAGGTGCCCGGAAGCAACACTATGGTAACCTCTATCTCTCTATCCGGTGGCAAACCAGACAAATCATCGGGAAAAATGTCTGGAAAATCTTGCACTACCTCGATCTCTGCAAGAGTAGGTGACTCATCAGCCTCTAGTACTAAAACAATGCTGGCAAGAAAAGCGTCACAACCCTTGTTTACCATGCGCATCGCCTTCATGGCAGAGATGACCATCTTCCCCGCCAAGTTCCTTGGCAAGGGATGAGAGAACTCATCCTCACCAGGAATGTGGAAAACAATCCTCTTCCCACGACAATCTACTAACGCATAGTGCTCCTCTAGCCAATCCAGACCAAGAATAGCATCATAGTCCTTCATATTTAGCAAGAAGAAACACCCTTCTAGGATTCTATCCTCAATGCACACAGGTAACGACGGAATGCACTTTCTAGTCGATATCGTGCCCGCAGGGGTGTGCACAGACAAAGGGACCTCTAAATCCTCAAACTCTATGCCTGACTCTAGGGTTAGCTGCCTAGCAAACTGCTCGGAAATGAATGAGTGAGTAGCACCCGTATCAAACAAAACTCGAGCGTGCACACCTAGAAGTAAAACCGTACCTTCGGTGACATGCTCCACCTACTCGGCATCCTCGCGCGCTAAAGCAAACACTCGAGCTGGGGCTCGAGGCCTTCATGGTCTTCCTGTAGCTGGCGCTGCTACTGCTATCGCTGCTGGGGCTGGCGCTCCGCACTAGACTCCCTGTTGAAGTCTTGGACAATCCTTGATCTTGTGGTCGTTACTTCCGCACTTCAAGCACTTTCCCGCAACCATCCAACATTCGGAACCACCATGTGTCTTCCCACAATGGGGACACTCTTTCTTCACACCAGGGGAACATACAGAAGGTACCTGAGTGCTGCCGACTGCTACTGATCGCTGCTGTGTCTGGTACACCACTTTCTTCTTATCCTGTTGCTGGAACGTAGTTGCAGGTCTCTTCTGCGAAGCCTTCTTCTCTTCAAGGTATTGCTCCATCTCACCCTCCTGCCTACAGGCAGCGCTAAGGGCCTCGTCCAAGGTGCGATGGTCGAACGCTACTAGCCTCGTCCTCAGTGATGGTTTGAGTCCCATCACAAACTTCTTCGCCTTTCTGCGCTCATCAACCACAACGTGAGGTGCATACTTAGATAGTTCTGCAAACCTTGCCTCATACTCTAGCACGGTCATGGAGCCTTGAGTCAAAGAGAGGAACTCCTGCTCCATCCGATCTTGAATATGCTCGGGGATGAACTTGGCCCGAAAGAGCCTCACGAACTCATCCCAAGCAACATCAACCACACCGTTCTCGAACCGTGTACGTAGTAATGAAGCCCACCATACATCAGCACTTTCCTACAGTACACCGTTCATAAGCACCATCTAAACAAATCTAACTTAATAGATCATACAAACATACAAAACTAACACATACCTGAAGCATATAGGTGGCTAAAGTAACCTTATCCTCATCCGCGCACCTAATAGCTCGGAAGATCTTTTCAATCTCCCTCATCCAACTCTCAGCTAGTAACGGATCGCTCTCCCCCTTAAAAGAGGGTGGTAGCATCCTCTTGAATCTTTCCATGATGGAAGGTCCACCATGGTCTTAAGCTGGAACTTGAGCCTGCTACATCCAATCAACAAATAATATACACTCAACATAACATCATACAATTAATAAAATAGACTACACTTTGATTATGCTAACCTGAGCCTCCAACTGAGCCTGGAGTGCAGCCTGGGTGTGGGCCTGCGTCTGCATGGCCTGCACCAAACCTTGCATGAACACTCCATGATCCACAGGCAGCGTTGGGGGAAGTACAGGACCCTGTGGTGCCGGGGCCTACTGCTCCGCCCGCTCCTCACGTCTCGGCTCGTCCTCACGGGCCGACGCTCCGCCACGTCTACCTCTCGAAGCCATGGCTGCAATAAATTTCAGCCACCATTAGAGCTACGTTAATTTATTTCCTAACCATTTCCTTATCTATTTTTCATTCATTATTAATCAATTCTACACATGTGGACAATCTATAAGGATCTAGCATGTAATGAAGATGATGATTCATATATATTCATGTGCAATCTCAACCGGTCGCTCTGATACCAATCCCTGTGACGACCCTCATTATATCGGTACAGTTGTACCAACCCACGTCGGTATAGTGAACGTTATCACAGTGGGGCATTTACCCAAACAATAACATACGATTGAGATGCTCATAAATATAAATACAGAGTAGCGGAAGCAAAAGAACTACTTATCTTCATTTCATCATCCACATTTAACATACATGATTCAAATGACAAATTTAAGAGAATTAAAGTCCACATAATGAAATACTAAACTCAAATACATAGTTTGTCCACAAATTCCTTAATAGTTCTATTACAATGTTTCGTTACATACTATGAAAGCAAAAGTCACAATGTCGACTCCACCAGGCTACTCGCCACGCTCGGAGTCACTCTCCACTGTCTCCTCCAAAGGTGTCGGGTCACCAACTAAACCTGTACGCCGAAGCAAGGAGTGAGTCTAAAAGACTCAGCAAATAACACCACACACCTCATACATGCATATATCACAGTAGGGTTTTCATTTCAATTTACAAAGCAAAACATATAGCATGCTTGGACATTGATAAAAGACAACCTATCATGACAATTCTACAAAATTTAAAACACATGGTACATGATTTAAGTCATTTCAAAATAAATATCCTATCACATGCTTTCTACTCATTCAATCACATGAAAGCTATATTACAAATCGAGCTACAACATGGAAGCAACCACACATGAGATTCTTGCCTACATAAAAGGAAACATTCCTATCATGGTTTCTACACATTCTTGCACATGCAATTTATCATTTCATACACATTAAGGTTGCTGTTTTGACATACTTTAGCAATTCACATCCTATTGCATGAGAGCTACAATTCCAATTAATTACAACACGATAGCAATTAAACATGGAATTGTTCACACATATGCAAGAAATGCTCCTAGCATGGATCCTACGCATTTTTGCACACATAAAACACTCTTATAAACACCTTTAGGTTGCTGTTATAACATAATTTCACATTTAACATAATGGTTTCACATGTTTACACAATTACTTATTCACATAGTTTCCTTTTTACACATTGCACATTTACACATATTCACACTACACAATTTACACATAATCACATTCACATTTCACAATTTAGTGCCGTGACGCATAGTCCAAACCACAATTAGAAGGACACATCACATAACACATACACATAGACGTCACCTAGGCAATACAGTGACGACTCTTGGACTGCGCAGACCGGGAGAACAAGTCTCCACCCTAACCAGTGGTACTTGTCCACCTCCAGGATTTCATCCTAATGCCCTTAGGATCTTAACACATTGAACCTTCCCATGGGGACTTTTCCATGGTACGGTTCCACGCCCTCTATGGAAGCAGTATCACACATGGCACATTCTTACACATTACACATTCCGATTTTACACACATATTACTCATGATATACACATGTCTTCACATTCTCTCACTTATACACATGGCTCTATTTTCCTATTCATGATACTACTGTTGACAGAAATCAAACATTCAGTACCTTACACTAATCAGGTTGAAACATACATAATCAACCAAGTTCATATTAGCATGTGTTGAACACGCGTTTTCGCATGGAAATTTCATAGAGCACTCTACAGTTAACCAATAACATGAGAATTTAACCACAGACTAATTTCAGGTTTATGATCACACATGCAAACTTTCATATTTTTCTAAACCACTCGGAATTTACAGAAATTAAAACATTCAATTTCATGCCATTTATAATTCAATCTATCATGAAACATAACATGCATATCAGATTTGACAGTTCACAGACCTGAACCTAACATACACATTGTTGCAAGAATTCTCCCTGAATTTATTGCACAACACACAAGTTACTGTAAATTTTGAATAACCTACTCATGCTTTCTATTTCTATTGCAGAAATTACAGTAAATCACATGAACATGAACAAATTCTCAAATTTGCAGGGTATGGACTGGCACACGTACACATGGTATAGAAAAATTTGGGGCATTTAATTCCTCAGGAATCATGTAGACAGTAGGTGAACATGCATAATCCATTTTCCCAACATGTATTTCAATAAATCTAATAATTTATGCCATCCACAGAAAAACACAGAAATTTTACCACACACATCACATTATGTATTTTACATAACATATAAAAATTACACTATATCCTCGTGCGTCAAAGTCCGAAAAATAATTATTTAAGGCAGAACAGTTTACTATTCTGCACTGAAGAACTTAACGGCAATGTCTGGCCGTTCAAGGAGATGGACGGCAAGATCGCTGGCCGCTGACTGGAGATCTTGGCAGCAAGGACACACAACAACTGTGGAGCCACAGAAAGGTAAACCACACACTCCACAAGCACAAGCGCAGAGACAAAACCAAGGAAGACGTCTGAGGTTGACAAGTCCAAACAACTCAAGACGCTGACAAACTGCATGGGAAACGAAACAACTACAGAGGTCGAAGATAGCATGTCGACCTCAAAGGGACCCAAACCGAATCAGGGTACCACAACCGAACACACTCGCTCCCCAAGCGAGAGGGGAAAACCCAGACACAGACCACGACTAAAGCCTGGCGTACCACCGGTAGGGCTGCCTAGACAAGGTAAAGCAGCCACCCCACAGTGGTAACGGTACAACCACAAGGCATCGGCCAGCACAACGTGCCCAGAGGCAGAAAGCTCAACACCTCCAACTCCGAGCAAACTCGTGAAATGACGCACGAAGCTCATGATCAAGGAAATATAACACAACACACGGTGCCAATACAAGCACCAGGAGCCACCCAAGGCACAACACAATGTACCAAGGCTCCAAACGGTACAAAACAAGCTACCCGAGCATGAGTACATGGTGCTACTACAAGCACCAAAACCAGGCAAAATGCAACATAGTTGCACCAAAGGCCGAAACAACACAGGCTAATAGGAAGGACTCTCCACAAGAGACCTACCAAAAGCCACATGCAAGAAGCCACAAGCCTGAAAGGGCAGAACAGGCCACACCGGCCGAGAACCCTCAAGGCACCAAAAACACGAAGCATCGAAAAGGAAACACGCTCAAGGTGCAGCACACAACTGTACCAACAGCCTAAAACAACCCCAAGACCAATCGAAAGGGACTCTTCACCAGAGACCCACACAAGCAAAACACGCAGAGAACCATTAGCTTCAAGAGTGCAACAACACATCGGCTATTAGAAGCACACAATACAAGACACCGCTCCCACCACGCAGGCAGAGAGGGCCACGCACCAGACAGCGACAAGTGCCTCTAAAGCACAGCTGAGACACAAGCGGAAACACACACCGGAACAATGATTGCACAAGCAAGCCAAACTACAGAAAGCCGATGCCGCCTCACACTAAACACAGGGCACGCTGCCCTACATCGTCCAGTCAGGCAACAAGAAACCAGTATAGCAAGAGATAGGACAATAGGTCACCACAACCTATCGCACCACAAGGAAACCATGCGCACGAGGGGAGCAACCAACTCAACCTCAAGGCAGAACAAGGGGAGGGACCTTCGCCACAAAGGTCGCCACAGTGCGAAACACGGCACCAACTGCCATGCCAGCACCACCACCCTGAGCAACCCACGAAGAGGAGAGGAAGAAGGCACACAACATGCCTCCTCCTCACACGAAAGAGGAAAACAATAACGCAAGGCTAGCACTCCCATAGGAGGCACAGCCAGCCAAACAACCATGATGCTCGCCAAACAACCGTCGACAAGAGTGTGTCGGCATGAAAATGTAAGCAACCATAAACTCAACCACAGGGACCCACAAGTGGTCCCTCCGACAAAACCAAGAAACTTGGAAACGAACAACACGGTGAACTGGCCAACCACAGGGCCACATATAGGGTCAAGGTCCACCACCTTGACCAAAAGCAGATGAGCAGACTGCACACAATAGTCCAACCCAAGGGAAGATGACTCCACCAGAAGGTCGCAACAATGCGCACCTTGGAGACACAACACCACAGTGGAGCATCATCACCCCGAGCAACCAACGGAAAGCAAGGGAGGAGAACTCTCACAACGAGTCTCTTCCACACGCAAGGGGAAACCACTAAACAAGACTGGCACTTCCACAGAAGCATAACTAGCCAGACACCCATGGCACTCACCAGACTACCATCTGGAAAACCCCACAGGGCGTGAGAAACTAAGCCAACCTCTCACCCTGGGGACACACGAAGTCCCACGAGCGCAGCCGAAAAAGCCAAAAAACAATCAGGAAGACAAACTAGACAGCACCACGGCCAGACACACGGTCAAAGGCACCACACCTTGACTGAAAACATCCAGGCAGACTGTAACACGGACAGTCCCACTGGCAACATCGACAGCTCATCTCTTCAGAGAGAGAGAGCAGCGACAACCAAAACAAACACAAGGCAGCTTGTGGAGAACCTCTACCCAAAGTGCCAAGAGCCATTCTGGGAAAACATCACCAGAACGCAGCCCAAACAAACGGCGAACACAGAGAACACAACAAACAGTGGAAGCAACACAAACTGGTTATGGGAGAACCTTCACCAGAACCACCAAGGCACCGTTCTAGGAAAACCCACCATAACGCAACGGCCAACACAATAGCAGCATACCTCAACCCTGAGGTAGCACAACAACTGGAAGAAACAAGCCCGGAATAGTCCTGAGAGCGAACCTCACCAGGACAACAAGCAACAGTTCTGGGAAACTGCAGCAGAACACAGGGCAACCAAGCGATGCACCTCAACCTCGAGGGCAACGCAATGTTAACCAAAAATGAGCACAACACAGTACTGGGAAACCTCACAACCAATCAGCACAAGGCCGACAATAACCACAACTAGGTGTCGCAGCGCTCAGCCAACGGTGCAACACAGCGCACAAAACATCTGCTTAGCTCGAGCAACGACATCGATTGAGCAGAGCACAGCGCACAATGGCGCACAGGCACACAAGGCTAAACACACAACCAACCCAGCACACACCCCCAACAACAAGGGGACATCCAACAAGGACTCACCCTGACAAGGGGACATCCAACAAGGACACACCCCAACAACAAGGGGACTGCCAACAAGGCAAGGACACCTTCGACCGGTTACGCAGACCACAACCCTATACCGGTGAAGGCCACACCACACGTAGGCTCTCTCAGCCTTCACGACACACCCGCACGGACGCCCAGGCCGAGGATGAATCCAACCACAGCACGAGCGAAAACAACAACCATGATCGCAGCACGCGCACCCAGCAACAGCAGCAACACTCTCCTATAGCTCACACCTGGACCCTTCTGGAAAGCTAGCCATCTGCAACAAAGAACCAAATACTCACCTAACAGCACTCTACACGGACGGGCCAGCAGTGTACTAGTACCTTTCTTTGGGACAGACATAGTTATTAACTCATTACAAATCTCATTGGACCCCTGAGCTCTAATACCACTGTAACGAGCTGACCTCTCGGACCCCCGCCAGGGACCCTGAAGGTCGTGCCACCACCTACGGATCCGAAGACCCGAAAGGGTTAGAATTTAGTCCAGTGAGATAAGCAATGAATTCAAATAACTATAACCAGAAAGTTCGTACATTAATAAAGAAAATATGTACAACATGTCCCAAATAAAAGTATAGGTACAGAAAGAAAGGTGCAGTCCTTAAGGGGCATACCTCGAGGACTTGTAAAAAGGCCACTCTCAACTCACGGTACAAGAGCTCTCATGCTCACAACTCACACTACTGGCAACGCACGGCAAACAAGCTGCCACAACGACCGTCTAGCAACGAACTCCTGCGACAGAGAGTCCCTACCTGAAGAGAGTAGGGGGGGTGAGCCTCGCGAACAAGGCTCAGTAGGGATAACCAGTCCCTTACCGCCAGAGCAGTAGGAACTCCAACAAAAGTGGAAGCAAAACTACTCTAGAAAGCAGTAAAGTGAGAAACGCCTACCACAAAGTACCACAAAGCACCACAAAGCAGCGGAACAGAGAAATGCCACGACCCCAACTAGGTTCGGGCCAAACACAACTCCCATAGAACCAGTGGAGTCAAACACAATGCCGAAGCAAAAACCTCGGCACACACCCGCCGAGACAAAGAAGCTCACAGAACACCGGAGAAGCCACGTGAGACTAGAGTCTCACAACACAAGTACCAACATCCTGGACCTCCACGAGGTCAGGAAGGAACAACCAGGTGTCACCATGAGAGACATCGAGCAACCACGTGAGAAGCACCGTCTCACCGTAAGCATGGCCACCTCAGACCTCCACAAGGTCAAGGGCCCACAAGCAGAACCACCCTGCACCTCGGACACGCCAAGAGGTCAGGGAACCACACACTCCGGTGCCACCACGGACGGCATTAAGGAACGCGTTACTGAAAATAGTAGTCGGGTGCTTGCCCAAGGCACCCCGAGAGAACACGCTACGTGGAACACCACCACAAGCACAGGCCAACTAGGCCAGACCAACAAAGCCCATGGAAGCTAGACAGGGCCAGGCTACAACCACCGTGCAGGCTAGGGCAACGAGAACACATTCCCAGAAATAGCGTGAGAAACTCCGTCACAGCAAGAGCAACCAAGCCACCGCCACAGGCAGCTAAGAGAGGGACATATAGTCCACCCCCCTCGCTCGCCAGCCGCTGACTCCTGCCTACAACCACCCTGGTAGAGTGAGGCTAGCGAGTCACAGCAAGAAACAACGACAACCACCGCAGCCCGGCCGAGCTGCGGCCCAACGCCTGACTTCCCTACGCGGCTCCGGAACCAACGCAGAGCGAGGCAATGAGAAGGACTAGTTGGTTCACACTGAAAGAGCGCCTAAAGCACCTCTGCGACCCAGACCCAGCTAAGAGAGCTCTACAAATGACTCTACACCGCTGTCCCCACCATTTTCCCCTTTTGCTCCAAGTCCGTGACTTGAGCACGCCTGCCGCCCGGAGAACTCCCTCTAACAGACGCGCGGGGCTAGGTACCAGGAAATGGTAACAACCTATCTCGCGGACAAGCCCTCAAGTGCCTAGCATCGTGCGAATAGAGAACTGGCGGGGCAACCACCATAGAAGGCGACACAACTGGCTTGTAACCAAGACAAGCTCAGCAGGCGTAGGCACGCACGACACCCCTTCTGGAAACCCCCAGAAGGACCGTCGGCCAACACCGGCACACACGGCACGGCTCGAGAAACTGGAACACCACCAGACAGAACAGAAACCATTGCTCTTCTAATAATCGATTGGCAGTCAGACAATCAATTATTAGACAGACAGGAGCCTCCTAGCACTGCCGCTAGGACACGACCATGAAGGTGTCACCTTCGGTCAACTGAACGCAGTGAGCCAACCTGTCGCGTTCCCACCAGAAGGTTCTAAGGGCACACCAGCCGTGGGGCACGTGCCATCACGCCAACCGCGGCCACGGAAACACCCGAGGCAAGCCTTGGCTTGTCGCGCCCTCCTAGGCCACTGCGATAATAACGTGACGGCTAGGGCAACCGTGACAAGCCAAAGTCGAGCCGTGGAGGCGCATTGCGACGGGAAACCTAGTCATGACTCGACTCTTATCGCGATGGCCAACCACGCCGTGATAAGGTAACGCCCAACCAAGGCGACGCCTTCTCTGATGTCGCGACATGCTTGGTGGTCGCGACATCAGCTGGAAGGTAGACCGCCGGGATGCTACATCACAGGGTCGCCCACACACTACGACAAGCACCACAACGGGGAGGGGAGCATGGGGAAAGCTTGTAAAGCATGCATTCACACAAGAGGGCTCCCAATCGCCCGGAATGGAAAGAGTTCTAGAAATCCCTACCGATTTTGGAAGAACTAAACACTGAAGGGGCCTTCACAACGCCAAGGCCGCCACCTCCTCGCTCCACACAACGCTCCAGCGCTCCGCACGAGCCGCCGCCGCTCCTCTAAGCTCCAACCACCGGAGGAAAAGAGGGAGACCTCTCCACCTCGGAGAAGAGAGGAAAGGGAGAAAGGAGAGAAAAAGGAAAAGGGGGAAACTAGCCAAGGCTTTTAGCCTCCGGCCCCCAGAATGCGATGGGGCGGGGCGTCGCATTAACAACCTTAACTCGATGACTGCCTAAACCGCGACCAGAACGCGCCCTTCCGGGGTGCCGTGACAACCATACAGGTCAGTCTGCCATGCCTGCCACTTTAACAGGCGTCAGACGACCGAAAAGCGGAATGCAGTCGCGACCTGTTGACCGGGTGCGACAAGAATGCGACGTAGAAAGCAGTCGCAATAGGGATTACTGTCGCGACAGGCACCTCCGTCGTGACACTAATGCGTCGCCCAGCCCGGACGCGTTAGTGGCCAGTCATCCTCCACACAGATGGGGAAAACTAGAAAGCCCGAGATGTTACAGGCCTCTCCCCGTGCCCCACCACATCCTAGCTAGAAGTGCTGGCGCAGTGCCAAGAGATGAGCTCAGGGGACACTCTCGAGCACTTGGAGGAGGTCCGCCAGGACGAGCGCCCTGACGACGAGGATGGTGACGTCGATGTGGAGGCATTGGAAAATGGCATCGTGCAGTCACTGGGAGTACTTAAGCGGCTTGCAGCGCGGGCTCGAGACCACAAGCAGATGTGGGATGCCAGAGTTTGCTTTTTGTGAAGAGCTCGAGATGCGACACCAGGCTCGAGAGGTTGAGATGCAAAAGGAGGTAAAAAACCTTCGAATAGCACTTCATGCTTCCAAACTGGAGCTCACCGTTGCTCGGGCTAAGAGGGAGGCGCTCTCCAAAGTTTTGATCGAAGCCAAAGCCCATGGAGTGGCCGCATACAAGTTAGGGCCAGACTTCAAGGCAGACTTGGAGCAGTACGGCGCGACTTGTTATAAGGTCGGCCTCGGGGTCGGCGAAGAGCGTGGTCGACAGCTGGCAACTGTCAACTATGTGAAGGAAGCTTTTGAAGTAGCTGTCCGAGAGTGCCGTTTCCGCACAGGGGATGCGCGTCTGGATAGCGTTAGCTTTTCAAGCTTCCGGGCAGGACGGATGCCCCCGACGACTGATGAGGCTGCCCCCTCCGAACAAGCTCCTTAGTTTGTTTTCCCTTCTCTTTTTTTATCTTGGCCACGGAGGCCTTATTCTATACAAAAGTTTTGAAAGGAATGAAATGTCCCTTTTTTGGGCATGTGCCCGGTTCTCTTATCATCTTCCCTTGCTGTGTTCTGTTCGAATCGGGGTTCGTTGGTCATTTGAGAGGCTTTACGGTTACCGCTCAAGTTTTTTGGGAACTGAAGAGTTCTGACTTGGGGTTCATTTTTGGACGCCTAAGGTTTTTTGGGTGTCACACTAGTCATTCAAGCTGAGGAGCTTTGACTAGGGATGGCCCGAACAACCTTTATAGACCAAAAGAACGGGAGGAAGAGAGGTCGAATGCCGAACAAGAGGCTTTTATAAATAATAAGCCTTTAGATTAGATACATGCCAGGTTCTGGGTATTTCTTCACCGCTAGGGGTAGCAAGCCTATAAGAGCCTTTCCCGAGAACCTGTGTGACCTGATAAGGTCCTTCCTATTTTGGGGCGAGTTTGCCGATTGCTCTTCGGGGATCCGATGCCGAGCAACGACGTAAGACCAGATCTCCTTTGAAGAAGTGCCGCTCCCGAACACGGGAGTTGTAATATTGCGCAAGGCGTTGCTGATAGGAGACCAGTCTTATGCTGGCGTCATTTTGACATTCATCGAGCATGTCTAGGTTCTCCCTCAGCACACGATTATTGGCTGCTTCATTGACGTAGGTTTTTCGGATTGTGGGGAGAGCCACCTCCAAAGGCACAACTGCTTTAGAACCGTAGGCTAAGTGGAAGGGAGTCTCTCCGGTAGCCACTCGAGCAATTGTTCGGTGGCACCACAGTACGTTAGGGAGCTCTTCGATCCATGATCCTCTAGTAGCTTCAACCCTTGTGCGAATCCCATGGAGCAGTGTTCGGTTGGCATTCTCTACCAAACCGTTTGCTTGGGGATGCACAACTAAGGTGAAGTGGTTATAGATGCTGAGCTCTGAGCACTTCTGCTTGAAGAAGGTGCTGTCAAACTGGTTCCCGTTATCAGACGTGTTCACCTTCGGCACGCCAAACTGGCAGAGGATGTTCTTCCAGGCGAACTTCCATGCGGCTTGGTCGGTGATAGTGGAAACGGGTTCTGCCTCGATCCACTTGGTGAAGTAGTCGATGGCGATGAACAAGAACTCTTTCCGCCCTTGAGCCTCTGGGAATGGACCCATAATGTCAATTCCCCATCTGGTGAAAGGACATGGTTCGAACAGGGTGTGCAGCTGTACAACCGACTGCTTGATAAGCTGACCGAACTTTTGGCACTCTTGGCACCTTTTTCCATAGCACATACAATCCTTTTGCAGCGAAGGCCACCAAATCCTACTCGGTGGATGCTGCGTGCCAATGTGTTTTTTCCCCCAATGGCTTCCGCACAGGCCCTCACGGACTTCTTCGATGGCTGGTGTCGCCTCTATAGGGCTGAGGCACCATAGAAGAGGTCTTGAGAGGGATCGTCGGTAGAGTTAGCCTTCGATGAGGGTGAATTTCTGGCAACGCATTCTGATTTTGCGGGCTTCGCTCTGGTCGGGGGGAAGCTCTCCTCGAAGCAGATAGGCGATGAGAGGGTCCATCCAGCTTGGTGCTGGCGGTCTGGTCTCAATAGCCGCAATATCTACCTCGGTGCTCGGTGCGGTGAGCTCTTCTATGAATATGGAACGAGAGGGGGCGATGTCGCCTGAAGATGCCAGTTTGGCAAGTGCATCGGCCTGTGCATTCTGTTCCCATGGGACATGTATGACTTTGAAGTAGAGGAGACCCTCTGTTTGGAGTTTGACCTACTGGAGGTACTGTGCCATATGGGGCTCCCTAGCTTCGAAATGTTCGCTCACCTGGCTGGCGACCAGCTGAGAGTCACTGAAGACCCATAGCCAGAGTGCTCCGAGGTGCTTAGCCATGCGGATCCCAGACAGAA
Source organism: Colocasia esculenta (assembly GCA_014218235.1). NCBI lineage: Eukaryota > Viridiplantae > Streptophyta > Magnoliopsida > Alismatales > Araceae > Colocasia > Colocasia esculenta. The sequence goes on along the minus strand of CM024761.1, from coordinate 44,495,918 downwards.
GTGCTTCATAGTACCCCATTGTTGGAGGCGATGAAGCAGAATTTAAGGGCGTACTGGAACTCCAGACCCTCTGGGGAGGTGAGGACCAAGCTTTCTCTACTTCCTGTGACACAGGAGGATCCATTGACGTAGAGCTCCCAAGGGGGCTCATCTGCTAACGGGGGATCCTTCTCGGTCGGAAGGGTGCATTCTGCCATGAAGTCCGCTAGCGCTTAAGCCTTGATGGCCGTTCTTGAGTGGTAACTAATGTCGAATTCTCTGAGCTCGATGGCCCATTTGATGAGCCTACCAGAAGCCTCCAGTCGCTGGAGAATAAGCTTTAATGGCTGGTCGGCGAGGAGTGTGATCAGATGGGCCTGAAAGTAGGGCTTGAGCTTCTGAGCAGCCGTCACTAGTGCGAGGATGAGTTTCTCTACTCGAGGCCTGCTTACATAATAGACAGGGTGCTGCACCGCTGCCTCTTCTCTGATCAATACTGTGCTGATGGAGTGTTTGGTGACTGAAAGGTACACGAACAGAGGTTCCCCGAGCACAGGCTTTGAGAGAACAGGTTGGGCAGCCAGGTACACCTTCAGCTCGGTGAAGGTTGCTTCGCAATCCTTGGTCCACCGTACTTGCCCCCTTGCGGTGAGGCTCCTTTGGGGACTCGCAGCAATTTGAAGAAGTTAAAACTCCTCTCTACTGCTCGGGACATAAGGTGGTTGAGTGCCGTGAGGCGTCCAGTGAGCCGCTGGACATCGCGCACAGTCTTGGGGCTGCTCATCTCCAGTATGGCCTGGATCTTCTCAGGATTGGCCTCTATTCCTCTATTAGAGGCGAGGAAACCGAGGAACTTTCCCGAACGAACCCCGAACGCACACTTCGCAGGATTGAGCTTCATGTTATACCTTCATAGGGTTGCGAAGGTTTCTTTAAGGTCAGTGATGTGGTCGGCGCTCGGGAGCGTTTTCACCAGCATGTCATCGACATAGACCTCCATATTCCACCCAATCTGCTACTCGAACATCTTGTTGACCAGCCGCTGGTATGTTGCGCCAACGTTCTTTATACTGAACGACATCATGGTAAAATCGTAAAGGTCGTGGTCAGTGATAAATGTTGTGGTGTCCTCGTCTGGGGGTCGCATGCTGATCTGGTGGTAACTAGAATAAGCATCCAGGAAGTTGAGGAGCTCATGCCCAGAGGTGGCATCCACCAGCTGATCGATGCACGACAAGGGGAAGTTGTCCTTGGGCATAGCTTTGTTAAGATCTTTGTTATCCATGCACACTCGCCATTTGCCATTGGCCTTGCGTACGAGGACTATGTTGGAGATCCATCTTGGATTTTGAGCTTCCCGGAGAAGCCCAACAGCTCAACTTTTGACGACATGATCCTGGATCACGGTCTGCTGTTCGCGATTGACGGGCTGCGGTCTTTGCTGAATCGGTGGTATTTTCAGGTCCAAGCGAAGGTGATGCATCATTACCTCTGGCAGGATGCCAGGCAGCTCATCGTCCAACCACGCAAACACATCCAAATTGGTTAGCAAGAAAGCCTTGTAGCGTTGCTGTTCGGCTTCTGGAAGCAATGCGCCAATATAAAGGACATGCTCGGGGTCATCGTCCACCTGCACAGGAAGTAGGTCCTCGGCAGGCATTCCTCAGCTGGTGGAAGGTTGGTCAGTTGGTGCAGGTGTAATTTCTGGGTCTGTGATGGGCTGCTTGTCCCTCAGGGAGAGGACATAGCACCATCGAGACTCACGTTGACTTCCAGCACCTCGCCAATGCCACACGGAGTGGGGAACTTCTTTTTCTGAAGGAGAGACGAGGGCACTGCCTTGATCCGGCCGATCAGACCCCTGTCGAGGATGACATTGTACCCTGGCATGCTTCGAATGACCAAGAATCCACCATCTTTTCATGCTCTTTGGTGCCGTCCCAAGGGTAAATGGGAGGCGTGCTCGTCCCTTGGGTTGAACTGAGACCCCAGAGAAGTCGAACAGAGGTGATTCTACTGAGGTGAGCTGGTCGGTTTTCAATCCCATCATCAAGAAGCAATCGTAAGCCAATACGTCAGGGGCACTTCCATTATCCACCAGAATCCATCGCACAGTACAATGATTGATGGTGGCCGAAATGACCAGCGCATCAGTGTGTGGAGTTGAAATTCCTATAAGATCATCATCCGAGAAGGTTATGGCCTCCTTGAACGGTGTGCGTGCAGGGCTGGGGGGATAAGGGTTTAGACGAGGCACTGTGGGCCTCTCCACCAAGTGCACCCACCGAGTGTCGCCACGTCGACTCTGACTGCTTTCTCCGCCTGCACCGAAACCACCTGCGATCACGTTGATTTCTTGCCCATTTGGCTCGTTGTTGATGAGCTGCTCGGGGGTTCATTCTCGGTGTCTTGGGAGGTCCTCATTGCAGTGCACATACCATCCAAGATAGTCGTGCTTGATTAGGGATTCGATCTCATCCTTGAGTTGGCAGCATTCGGAGATGTCGTGGCCATGGTCACGATGGAAGTGACAGTATTTATCCTAGTTGCGCCTGCGAGGATCAGAGCGCATCTTGGGTGGCCACCGAACATACTGCTAGTCCCGAATTTCGGCCAGGATCTATTCGGGTGCCACCGTGAGAGGAGTGTATTCGGTGAAGGGTCATGGACAGTGCGGTGAATCCCCATTGCATCGTCCCCTCTTCTGATCTCGGTCGGAACCATTGTCAAAAGACCTCTTCTTCTCTGGTTGGTCACCCTACTCTGCTCGGCCGGTGGCCAGACTCTCTTCGCACGCAGCGTGTTGATAATTGCATAATTGTTATGAATACGTGCCATTTGATTGACAAATAATTGATAATTTTATAAGTTCTGTTATCATTTCATTACAAGTGCAGAATTGATCAAATCTCTGTTGTGTTGTATTTGCAGATTAATGGCCAAGAATAAAGTGTCAAATGGGTCAATAAATTTGATTGGATCAGAGAGAATAATAAGAGATTCTTTATTTTTTTTTTAATATTCCCTCTCTCTCTTTCTTTTCAAAAACACTTTCTCATTTAAAAATCTCCTCTCCTATTTTCTAAAAATCTCTTTCCTTTAATCTTTCCCCCTTCCTCTTTTTCTCTAACACTTTATAACTTTCTCTCCCTCTATTCTCTCTCTCTTCCCCCTCTCACTTTCTCTCTCTCCCTCCGGCGATCTCCCCTTCCTCCTCTTCCTCTTTCCCTTCTTCTTTCTCTTTCTTCTTCTCCCTCTCTTGCTCCCGGTCTCTCTCTTCCCAGGGAACAGAACAGCAGCAGCGCCGCCCGCCAGGCGCGCCCTGGCCCCCTGCCGCGCCCGCGAGCGCCCCCCTGCGCGCCCGCCAGCGCCCGCTGCCCCGGCCCCCTGCTGCGCCCGCGCGCGCGCCCCAGCCGCCCCGGCCGCCTTCTCCGCCGCGACGACCCACGCCCAGCCCGCCTGCCGCGTCCGCCCGCCGCTGCCCTCTCCCCTCTCTACGTGCATGCATGCACGTAGAGAGGCTCGCGCCTCTCTCTCTCCTCTCCTCTCGCGTCTCTCATCTCTCTCTCCTCTCTCTCTCTCCTTCTCTTTCTCTCCTCCTCTCTCTCGCCTCTCTCTTCTATCTCCTCTCTCTCTCGTTTCTCTCGCCTATTTTCTCTCTCTCCTCTCTCTCTTCTCTCTCCTATCCCTCTCGCCTCTCTCTCACAGCTTCTCTCTTCTCTCTTCTCTCCTCCCTCTCTCAACGTCTCTCTCTCTCTCTCTCCTCTATCGCTCTCTCCGCTCTATCTCTTTTCCTCTTTTCTCTCTCCGCTCTCTCTCTTCTATCTCTCTCCCTTCTCTCTCCTCTTTCTCGTCTCTCTCTTCTCTCTCCTCTTCTCTTCTATCGCTCTCTCTCTCTTCCTTTCTCTTTGCTTTCTTCTCTCTTCTCTCTCCTTCCATCTCTCTTATTCTCTTTATTTCAATGTATTTCTTAATGGCTTTGGATTAGAATACACTCTTTGTGTTAATCATTTTGTTATTGTTTAATAGATTATAGTTTTAAGTTGTATCTTGTGTTCTCTCCTCCCTCTCTATCTCTCTCTTTATTTATTTACTTAGCTTAGATTTATTTAACACAACTTAGTTTTTAATCACCATGTTATTTTCTTAACTAAAAACCCAACGTTTTCAACTCTAAAATCTAGTTTCTCCTGGATTCGACTCGGCTCTCACCACTTAACTATTGTCAAAATATTAGTGTAGGCCGATAATTTTGAGATTTGTTAGTCACGTTTGTAACGACGCATTCGTGGGCTATCACGTGTCGCTGGGCAGTGGAGAGGAGCTCAGCAACGGTAGAACTGCTGAACTCTGAGCGCCCTTTGAAGGAAGCCATCGCGAGTCCCCTGGACGAGGGCACTAGTGGCTAAGGGGACTTCGAGGCGTGGGATGCGAAGTGCTTCAGTCTGGAACCGCTTGACGTAGTCCCAGAGTGCTTCGCATTTCTTTTGTCAAACTGACAGAAGAGAAACCGCCGTGTGCGGCTGCGATCTTCTTCCCAGGAAGTTGTCCCGAATGGACTTCTTCAACTGGTGGAAGGAGGAGATAGAACCTATTGGGAGGGCTTCAAACCAAGCCCGTGCAGCTTCCTTCAATGTGGCTAGAAAAGCCCGACACTTTGCCACATTTGATGCTCCGTGGAACACCATGGGCGACTCGAACCCATGGAAGTGATCCGCTGGGTCAGTGGTGCCGTCGTAGGGCGTGATGGATGGCAGGGGCAGTTTCGGGGAGACACGGACTTCCAGGATCTCCGCGATGAACGGGGAGTAGAAGTCCAAGTCGTCGTCTCCCAATGCTCTGCCTTTTGCCATTTGGACCACTGCATCCATACGGCGCTCGAGGTCTGTGACGCGGCGGAGGTGTCTGTTTAATTCTTGGTCGGAGTGTGCCAATCCCTTGCGCCTGGACGCATGGGAGTTGGCACCGACGACAGAGCACGGGAGAGGAACTACAGTGGAGTGGCAAGGGGAATTGTCCCACCGCTCCAGCGTTTGACATGTTGACGAGGCACGCCGCGATCACCGGGGCGATTCCGCATGCTGTTCTTGTCGTGTCGACGGCGCAGGAGGTTGCCTACGTGAGGATTCCACCTGCTGCTCCGGCGGTGGGGGCATTTCTAGGGCCGGCTGTCTTGTTAATTGGGCCTGAAGGCCCTGACAGACGCCCACAAGTTGCTGCACTTGACCTCGGAATTCTACTACCTTTTGGGCAGTTGCCGGCGTGCCGGTAGCAGGTCCGTTGTTAATCACTCCGGCGGGAGGAGTGTTGTCGTCGGCATGAAGGGCTTGATCACGTGAGCCTGCGCGTGACTAACAAGAGCGCGTTGCCCTGCTGCTTGGGTTCTAGTGAGAGGTTCGTCCGCAAGCCATGGCTGCTGTCATTCCCACAGACGGCGCCAAAAATGTGGTGGTGTTTTCCCGTTTGGGCCGGATCCAAACGGGCCTCCACTAAAAGAAGAGAGGGAAGACGGTCGCCGGTGTGCACGATGGCCTGCAAAACCAGAAGAGGATCTGGGGGGGCCAGTTGAAGAACTAGGGGGAAGCCTCCGATGCCTAAGTTAGATGAGACTATCAGAAAGGCTTAAGGAAGAAGGGTTTGCTGGTGTGTGTCACACGCGAGGGCGTGTGTATGATAGGGGTTGCGTACCTCTTGCATGGGGACTACACATGCTTTTTATAGATGAGGGAGACCACGAGTCCGGAAAGGATCTCTCCTCATGATGATTGAGGGGATGCATCGGTTCAAGTTCCTAGGCGAGTGGTTGATCATGGAGACATTTGTTGGGATCCTTTGCAGTTGATGCCGCACTGTGGAATGCATGTCGCGCTGCCTCATTAACTATCTGGGAGGCGAACAGTTACTTTGAGGGCCCTTGGCTGGTGGACACTGAACAAAGCCTCTGTTCGGTGGCCAGCTAGGCTGCTTGGTGTTCGGATGCACACCTGTTGCTTGGTCTGGCTGCTTCGAAGGTCCGCGCAGACCCTGTTCGGTAGACTGCGACCTTGGCTGAACAGGTCACAAAGTGCTTGGAGACTGCTCTAGGGACCTTAGGCACATTGGTGGCCGAAACGTGTTCGGAAGCCTTTGGCTGATCCCGATGACACGTGGCATGCTGCCTAATGGCCACTCCAGCTTACTGGGTTATGATGGGCCATAACGGGCAATGATGGGCCTAGGGGGCTAGAAATAGCCACCACAAGTCCTTCTACTCCAATTAGAGCAGACAACCAAGCAGTTTGGTATTCAGAAGAAATAATAAAAATCACACAAGAGAAATTACTAAAGGCATGCAGAAATTTAGCAAACACACTTTATGCTGTTTCACTGGAGTTGAGATCTGATCAAATTTCTACTTAAACTCCCAATTGCGTCTTCTCCAGGCTTGAATTCATCAGGCTCTTCTTTTGGCCGCAACTTAAGGATCAATTGCCTCTGAATTATATGGAATTCTGATGCTCTGCTTCAATTGATTAGCAACAAGGCTTCACACGGGATGAAGAAATGATCAACATCTTTTCTTCTTGATGAGCAAACTGTACCGAAGCCTGTTCCTCTCAGCTCTCAAGATGTCTACTCTATTTCTCTTCTCAGCTCTTAGACTCTCTACTCTATCTCTGTGTGTTCTCTATCTCGAAGTGGGTGCCACGCCCCTTTTAATCGGCATATCAGAATCTTCTTAGTGGGCCCCAACAGAATCCCCAATTCATTGGGAGGTGTTTTGCCGCCAAAAAGGGTATCTTCTAGAACCTTGTAAAGTGTGCCTAGAATCCCAATCATTGGGCCTCGGGTCATGTGCCTGGAACAATCATGCTGGCAATCTCTTTTCCTCACTGAAATAAGAAGGTTGGAGTGTCGACACAACTTGTGCATAGTGTCGACGCACACAGAACTTGACTTAGATCGGTGCAGATGTTTCAGTAGAGTCGACTCCATGCCTTCATGAGTCAACCTTATCTATTAGACTATTGTATAGATTGACTGATAATAAGTCTAGAGTTGACCTTATAGCAGCTGAGTGTCAACCTCTTAGAATGGTAGAATCGACCTGATCTTCATCTGGGGTCGACCTCATTGATTGATCGATTTGACCTGATCTTCATCTAGAGTCGACCTCATGCAGTTCTTTCCTTTCAGCGCTAACAGGAAAACTAGCTGGTGTCGACTGATCTTCAACTAGAGTCGACCTTATGCGATTCTTTCCCTTCAGCGCTTACTGGAGAAACCAACTAGTGTTGACCTGATCTTCATTTAGAGTTGACCTTATGTGATTCTTTTGACTTCTATGCTCACTGGAAAATTAGCAAGTGTCGACCTATCCTTTGGGTAGAGTTGACTCAAGTGGTTCACTGAACTCCAGTAAGTCACCCACTGAGACATGTGTGTCGACCTATGAAGCAACCAGTGTCAACACACATGAGATCTTTTGACTTTGTGAATTTTCCTGTCATATAAAAACTTGTGTTAGAAGAATTCATAAATATTTATGACAATTTTGCTTGGCTCATGACATCATCAAAATGAGGGACACAACAATTATATTTGTTGTGGTGTTTTATTCACATGCCAATTCCATTATATGTTGTGGTATTCCCGTTATTTCATATCCTAGTCGGTGGGTTTCAAAGTTGACCTTGACTTTAGAAGGCTTAGACTTTGGGTTGCTATCTGAACCTTTGAATTTCCAGATGATTCTGGCTTCTCATCTTGAATGTGGCTACCCTAGAGGGTGCATTCTAAATGCGAGAGTGTAGGCTGCCACATTCATTTTTTGGCCAACTGTAAGAGTTGGACAAGGTAGAGACTGTGTATTGCTCAGCATCAGATTAGTAGTAATGGCGTAAGGTGGGGACCAAGCGGGGGCAGTGGTCGAAGGCCTTAATGGGTTGTTTTCTCATTTTGGAGGTAGAATGATGATCCTATGTCTTGTTCTAATTATGATTTTGTTGGGTTGAGTGGGTTTTAGTATCTCTCTCTCCCTAGTTTTGATGATGACACTTTGTGATTTTGTGCTTATTGGGTTGAACATGGTACATGCCTCATTTATATAATAATAATGCCCAAACAACATGTCTTGAACATTTTACATTTCATACTTTGATGATAATGCCTTGTGCTGATGACTTATGTGTTAAATTTTCAGGGCTATATTGTTTTTGTCATGATGGTGTCGACACATCCCTTGGTCGTGTCGACACTGGATCACTGTCCCAGAAGCTATCTTTGAAGATAGGGTCAAGTGTGTCGACACACTCAATGGTGGTGTCGACACTAGTCCCAGCTTCCAGGAGATCATTTTGCCTGCCCGAGACAAGGTGTCGACACACTCAGTGGTGGTGTCGATACACTCCGGTTGAAGTTTTAACATCTGATTCCTCTAGACACGTGGTTGCTGGGGTTCAAGGGAAGTTGCATTGGATCTGTGCCCACACACCCCAAGGGTACAATTGGACTTATGGGGCTATATATCCCCCCCCCCCCCCCAAATTGTTGGCCCCCAAGACCAAGGAGACCTCTAGAAGATTCCAGCAAAAAGCTTTTGGTGGCAAAAGGAGGAATCCCCGCTCCTGCTCTTCTCGTTGCTGTGGTGATCCATCTACTTCCTTGGAAAGCATGAGGGAGTGAAGGAGAGCTCTGAAGAAGAAGTTGAAGCACTTCTCAAGGGAGCAGATCCAGCAGAAGAGGCAATTGAAGTAGAGCATCGCCAAGTGATTGAAAGCATCACCAGATCTCTTCAATTCAACCTTCTATAAGGAATCTTCATCGAAGAACACAAATACTGTATCTATTTCTTACGATTCTAAAGTTGTTCTTCTGATTCATCCATGAGATTTGTGCATGATGTGTTGCACAAGTTTCTGTGAATGAATTTGCCTTGGATCAAATCATTGCTAGAGGATCTGATTTATGTTGGTCTTGATCTAGCTTGTGTTTTGTGAGCCATTGAGCTCGGTTTTGGTGAGTTGAACACTCAGTGTGTGTTTGAGCAAGTGTGCTCAGTTTCTTGAGCGGTTGTGCTCTGGAATTTATGTGTGAGTTGTCTAACTCAAGTGTGTTGGAGTCGTCGTGCTCCAGTGTGAGTTGTACTCAAATTTTGAGTAGAGTGTCCTCACTGTGTGAGGGGTGGACGTAGGGATCACAGGTGTGATTTCCGAACCACCTAAAAAATCCTATGTACAATGGTTTGAATTGTTGATCTGCGCTAGATGATTGCATAGGATTGCGGTTTCACACTAATTGCCTAATTGTCTCACACCTCTACTTACACACTCACAATTCAGATCTGAAAATTTTTTGTGATAGATCTTGAGTCAAAGTAGTTTTAATTTTCTTAAGCTTCCGCAGAATTGGCAACAGATCTATTCAAAACCCCCCTTCTAGATCTGTTTCACCTACTCACTCGATCCTACAATTGGTAACAAAGTAGGTTCACAATTTTCTGATATGATTTGAGTGTTTTTTTTTTTCTTTGTGTGACACTTGCTTGAAGGGTTGATTGTTTTGTTACTGCTTTGCTTCCTACTTAATGGATTCTCGAGGTTTTGTTGTTGAAGGTCATTCCATTAATAGGCCACCATTTTTCAATGGGTCTGATTACTCTTATTGGAAAAATCGCAGCAAGTTTTCTTAGGGCTCAAAACTATGAAATCTGGAAGTTGTGAAGTGGGTCCTTATGAAATCAAGGAGATGAAGAGAATTAAATAGAGAACAGATTAGGAGGGCCACTCTTAACTATAGTGCCATGAACATGCTTCAGTGTGCAGTCCACCCTAAAATATTCAAGAATATCCATGTGTAAATCTGCTTAAAGAGATGGGGATAAACTTGAATTATGTTAAGGGAACATCTCAAGTTAGAGAAACCAAGCAAACATACTTGTTTCTGAATATGAATTGTTTATGATGAAATCTGATGAATCAATTTTTGAAATGTTTGCTAGGTTTATGACAATCGCATGATGAAGGCACTAGGTAAGAGTACACTGATGCTGATTTGGTAAGAAAGATTTGCGCTCTCTATCATCTATCTGGCATACTAAGGCCACTGTGATTGAAGATTCTAAGGATTTGTCCAAAATCTCTTTGGATGAACTCATAGGATCTTTAATGACATACAAAATAAATTTGAAAAGAAGTGAAGAACATATGCTTAAAGCCAAACCATTAGAACTTAGAGCCTCATCAAGTAACAAAGAGAAAAGTCAAGAAAAATCAAGTTCTGAAGAGTCTGAGTCCAATGAGGATGAACTTGCCCTCATGACTAGGCAATTCAGAAAATTTTTAAAATAAAAAAAGGGAAATTTACTGGAAAGAAGAAATTATCTTCTGGCAAAAGGAATATTTCTTCTGCTTCAAATGTCAATTCCAGTAGAAATAAAAAAAAAATGATGAGATTATTATTTGCTAAGGTGCAACAAGGCAGGACATATGAAAGGGGAATGTCCTAAAAAAAAAAAAGGACAAGTACAAAAGAACAAAAAATGAAGAAGAAGCTAAAGCTATGGTAGCAACTTGGTCAGATGAGACCAAGTGAGGATGAAGAAGAAAAGTCCTCAAGTTCAGAGAATGAGGAGCTATGTTTTATGGCCAAACAACAACGATGGAAAGGTAGGTAATTCCTTGAACAATACACTATTGAAGATTGACAAGATGCATATCCTGAGTGGTTGAAAGTTCTGAAATAAGAAGGAAAACAAACATTTGAAAAAGAAATTGAAAATGTCATGCATGATACTTCAATGAATAGAAGAATTTCTAAACTTGAAAAATGAAGTATATAAACTCAATGAGAAAAAGGAAGAACTTTAAACGAAATTGAAAAACTGAAAATTGCATCTCAAAAGGCCAATAATGACTTTGAGAAACTTCTAAAAAAATGGAATTGCAACAAAGGGAAAAGCAACAAGATATTGATGAAATCCAGAAACTTAAGAATTGTTGGAAGAAAGGAACAAGTAATTGAAACCTTCACAAAGGAAAAGAAAATCTTGTGGCATTGTTAGGAGCAAGAATGAGATCTGAGAAACATGGACTAGGTACTAACACACAAAAATTCTTGAGAGAATAAAAATGGTGTGAAAGAAAGAAAATCTTCAAAAAACTCCCTTGATAAAATTTATAATGTGCTAGTCCAGAAAACAACAATAAACAAGTGTCAAATAACACATCTGAAAATTTTTAAGAACCAGAACAAAAGAATGTCTCTAACCAAAAGAAACAAAATAGGTCGACACCAGTCCAACACAGGTCGACCTGTCCAACTTGAAATCAACAATCAGTCGAACAAAAATCAAACAAAAATTTGAAAAATAATCAAAACACAAAGGAACTTTCTGAAATTCTTGGAGATCCAAGACAAACATCAATCTGATTAGATCAATTCTTGGAATCAATGGTATCATAATCCTTATTGGTACATTCACAATTCTTTATCCAAAATCCCAAGATACCACAGAATCCTTGGTTGAATTTCCATACAGAAGATTATACCAAATTGTATAACCTCCATGCTCATGAAAGATAGAACACTGGTTGTTTTCATTCTTAAAGAAATGCTAGTTGGAAAAGAGAAATCACTTCTGAAACAATCAAATGACAAAAAACAACTCAATATGGATTAGAAAAGATCTATTGTCTTTGCTCAAACACACTGATGGTCCCAACAATGTTGGGTACCAAAATCTCTCTTCTCTGTTTGATTTTTGCAGGGAAGGTCGTGCACCCAACTCCAATGTATGGTTTCTTGATAGTGGGTGTTACGACACGTGACAGGAGACAGAACAAAGTCTCATTTTTGATTGAAAAGGAGGGAGGATCTGTCACATTAAGGTAAAAATAAAGGGAAAATCATTGGATCTGGAAAGGTTGGTAAATCCTCCTCAATTCATGAAAATGTTCGTTAGTTGATTGTTTGAATTATAATTGTTAAGCATAAGCCAACTGTGTGACAAAGGTCACAAGGTTGTGTTTGAATCATATTTTTGAAAAATATTGACTCTTCAACTGAAAAAATAAAATTCTTTGGCAAGAGAGAAAATAATGTCTACATCAATCTTGATAAAATCTTTGCTGAAAATATTTGTTTGGTGGCAAATAAAAATGAAATTGCATGGACATGGCACACAAAAGACTTGGTCATGCAAGTGTCAACACAATAAATAAACTCTTAAGGCTAAATCTGGTTAATGGACTTCTGAATCTTTCCCAATGTAGAGAATCAACTTTATGGGATATGTGCTCAAGTAAAACAAACCAGAAAATCTTTTAAATTTCAATGATGTACTCACTTCTAAGCCACTAGAATTACTTCATATGGACCTTTTTGGGCCAACAAGAATTCTTAGTCTTAGTGGTAAAGATATGGATTTGTCATCATTGATGATTTACTAGATACACTTGGGTCATCTTTCTATCTCACAAAAGTGATGCTTGTTTAGAATTCAGGATTTTTGCACCACTGCCTTAATGGGTTTTTAACATAAAATCAAATCAATTTTGACTGATCATAGGGGAGAATTTGAGAACAATGCTTTTTCTGATTTATGTGCTGAACTGAACATTTTTCACAGATTCTCTTCTCCAAGAACTCCAGAACAAAATGGAGTTGTGGAAAGGAAGAATAGAACTCTTGTGGAAATGGCTAGATCTATGCTCTTGGAATGCAAACTGCACAAATCCTTCTGGGCTGAAGCTGTAAACACAACAAATCACATTCTAAATAGAGTATTGGTCAGACCAAAAATCAGAAAAACCCCCTTATGAACTGTTGAAAAACAAAAAGCCAACTTATCATACTTTACAGTTTTTGGTTGCAAATGCTTTGTACATAATAACAATAAGGAAAATCTTGATAAATTTGATGCCAAAAGTCATGAAGCCTCTCCTTGGTTATTCAAAATCTCTAGAGCTTTTACAGTGTACATTCTAAAAAATAAAACTGTGGAAGAATCTCCACATGTAGTCTTTGATGAAAACTCATTTTCAACTGATGATTCTACATCTTGCAGGGCTCATCCAAATAAGGAAGAGGATGATTCGTTGTTGACTCTTCACAAACCATTAAGGAAAATAAAGACTCACTTAAGTCTGGACAACCATCACCTACCACAAGTGGATCAGGTAATATTGTTCCAGACTTGAATGCATCTCAATAGGTAATTCCTAAAAATAGATTTTTGAGAGATCATCAATTGAGAATGTAGTTGGCAATGTGCATGATAGAGTTAGAACTAGATCGTCTTTTTTGAATAGAATAGATGAAGACCCACTAGTACTAATTTCCCAAATTGAACCCAAGTCAATTGATGAAGCTCTAATGAGTGAAGATTGGATCAATGCATGCATGATGAACTTCATCAATTTGACAGAAATCAAGTGGGGAATAGTACCTAGACCCAGTGACCAATCTGTATTGGCACTAGATGGGTATTTAGAAATAAATTGAATGAAATGGACAGGTGGTTAGGAATAAAGCTAGACTAGTTGCAAGGGGTACAATCAAGAGTTTGACATTGATTTTGAACAGTCATATGCCCCTGTAGCTAGACTAGAAGCTATGAGAATTTTCTTGCCTTTGCATCTTCATTGAAATTCAAAGTTTATCAAATGGATGTAAAGAGCGCCTTTTTAAATGGTTACATTAAAGAAAGTGTTTTTGTAGAACATCCTCCAGGCTTTGAAAATGAAAAATTTCCTGATCATGTTTTCAAACATCGTAAGGCTCTTTATGGTCTCAAGCAAGCTCTAAGAGCTTGGTATGACCATTGGAGTTCATTTTTATTGGATAAGGGATACACTCGCGGTAATGTTGATCAAACCTTGTTTACAAAAACAGTAAGTAAACAAATAATTGTTGTCCAAATTTATGTTGATGACATAATTTTTGGATCCACAAATAAAGATTTGTGCACTAAATTTGCTAACCAAATGAAAACTGAATTTGAAATGAGCTTAATGGGTGATTTAAAATTATTTTTGGGATTACAAGTTGACTAAACCAGTGAAGGGATCTTTATAAGTCAAACAAAGTATGTCAAAGAACTCCTAAAAAGGTTTGACTTTTAGAACCTCAAGCACTCAAGCACACCAATTGTAGTAAATGTAAAACTAGAAGAAGACTCACTCGGTAAGTCAGTAGACCCAAAGACCTACAGAGGTATGATTGGATCTCTACTTTATCTCACTACTTCTAGACCTAATATTCAATTTAGTGTGTGGTTGTGTGCAAGGTTTCAAGCTAATCCTAAAGAAAGTCACATGTTAGCTGTCAAGAGAATTTTTAAATATGTTGTTGGAACATGTGAACTTGGCATTGGTATCCTACTGGTTGTAAATTAGATTTGATTGCTTATGTGATGCTGATTATGTGGGTTGTAAGCTTGAAAGAAAAGTACTAGTGGCTTGTGCTTATATCTAGGTGGATGCTTGATTTCTTGGGGCTTCCAAAAAGCAACACTCAGTTGCTCTATCCACTGCGGAGGCTGAGTATGGCGGCTGGTTGTTGTGGCACACAAATTTTTTGGTGAAACACCAGCTCCTAGACTATAATCATAAGTTAGGATGCATCCCATTTTAGTGACAACACTAGTGCTATTAATTTGTCTAAAAACCAATCAACATTCACGTACAAAACACATTGAATTAGGCATCATTTCTTGAGGGATGAGGTTGCTAAGAATCTCTTGAACTTCATTTCATTGAAACTGAAAATCAAATTGCTGATATTTTCACTAAGCCTCTTCCAGAAAACAAATTCTCATCTTAAGAAGAGAGCTTGGATTATGCAAATGTCCACATTCTTGAACTCTCCATCATTGGGTTGAGTGTTGTATGTCTTTGTTTGGGCACATTCTGAGGGGGAGTAATTGCTTCATGCTGTAAATATTTATTGCATTCTTCTATCTATTTTGCATTTACAACACTCTCAACTCTTGCAAATAAGTTCCTCACTCTCACATTGCATTGGCTTTCTTGGTATATCAAAGTGATTTGAAGAAAGACAAGTCAGGCTTGTCTGGACACTTTCACTGTGCGTGAGTATATGTCTCCGCCAAGTATCAAGAGTCTTGTATGCAATTGTTGAGGGGGTGTCCCTGTCCTTCAATAAAAACATTTTTGCTCATCTTAAATTTTTTTATTCAAATCTTTTGATTCTCTTTATCTTAATGAAAGACTTCTGGAATCAACAACTCAGGGGGAGCTAAAGAATTCATACTTCTTTTCTTACATAAACTCAGAATTAATTCATTGGGTTGATACAATTCCTATTCATGAGATGTTCATTAATCTTATCAAAAGAAACCACATAATGGCTTTTTGACTGATCTATTACATTTTTACAGTCAATCTTCAATTATATTTTGAACTCCTAAAGTAATCTAATTCTTTAAAGACATGAAGATCACTTGTGCATTGAATTTAGACATCTCTTTTACAACTGATGATGGAGAAGGTTGAATTTTTTTATTCATTCACTTTCCATCTTTCTTTCAACAGAGCAATGGCACTAATGCTGAGAAAAAACTACAAACCTCACAAAGAATGAAGTGGCATGTATGTCATGAAGCGTTTTTTTGCTATCTCTATTCAAGGGGTAAAACAAAGTTCAAAAAAAAAAAAAAACTTACAATATTGATGATAATTGAGTAACTAGAAATATTGACGTCTCATAAACATATATTTCATGTCAAAAGTTATCATTTGCCCCTTTGAAACTGAATAATTAGTAAATCTTTAGTAACCAGAGACTATGGTGTGTAAAAAGTATTAGTTCTTATGTGAAGAAGATTTATACATTTGAAAGTTTGATTTTTTTTTTAAAAAAATGTCCACAAAAATTCAGTCACAAAACAAACAACCTTACTCCAAATCAGATTGATTAAGACTGTTTACTTTATCACAATTGATTCATTCAAAAAGAAATTTTCATTACCTTAGATTAGAAGAATATGAAAGATTTCCATTGAGTGTATTGAATGTCCATATCATTCAAAATGTCATTCAGTGTTTCATTTTAATCAATGAACATATCTTTAAGTTATTGCTTAACCCTGAATTAATAGGGGTTTTTGTTATAAATGACAAAGGGTTCTTCAACATATTAAAAATCCTTGACAGTTGATTTCATACCTCTTTCATTATCATAAAGACCCCATCCCGTTTTTTTCTTGATCAATCATATGTTTTTTATTTGCCCAGTCAGGTCGACACAGTCCTCTTCATGTGTCGACACCATCACTGGTCAGGTCGACACAGTTCCCTCGTGTCGACACTATTGCTTCTCTAGGCGTATTTTTTTAAAATTATTTTTATCAGTCACTGTTTAAGGTAAGGAGCACCGGTGGCTCATCTTACCTCTTCATCTCTTGCGTTAAGCCTTTTTCTATGCCCTCATTTGCAGGTTGACCCACCGCCTCTTTTCATCTCAAAGGAAACAAGAGATTTCTCTCTTGTTCCTGCCATCTCCTCCTCTTCCACATCATCTTCCTCTCTTCTCTGCTTGCTGTGATCCCTCCCAAGTAGACACCAAGGAGGGGCATGAGGTCTAGGGCTACTGCTCGTGGGGTTGTAATTGAAGAGCCCCAACCGAACGCAGGAGCAAGTGTCGCCATGATCCGACGCAGCAACTGGATGCGTCTTCACCCTCTGCAACTCCCTCCAAGCGAGGTAGGTTGCCATCCTCTGGTCGTGGCAAATCCCCCAAAGTGCCTCGTCATCCTCGGAGGAATCTTCTCTCTAGTTCTTCTGAAACTAGTGCCTTAGGTTCAGGGGAATCTTCCTCCACCTCACGTGGTTCTTCTAATCCCTCTGAAGCTACACCTTCCAGATAGTCTCTAAAGGAAAAACCCATTCTTAAGCCCGAGCAGTTGATTTTCAAGATGAGGATTTGCCGGTGCATTTCCTGATTTCATCAATTTTTCATGTGACAACCCTCATCATACCGGTATGGTTATACCAAACCCACGTCGGTATAGGTGAACGTTATCACAGTGGGGCATTTACCCAAACAATAAATACGATTGAGATGCTATAAATATAAATACAGAGTAGCGGAAGCAAAAGAATACTTGTCTTCATTTCATCATCCACATTTAACATACATGATTTAAATGACCATTTAAAGATAACTAAAGTAACGTAAATAAAGTGCTAAAATCAGATTATAGCTTGTCCACAATTACATAATACTTTCATTACAATGCTCAATTACATACAATGAAAGCAAAATGTCACGATGACGACTCCGCCAGGCTACTCGCCACGCTCGGAGTCACTCTCCACGGTCTCCTCTAACGATGTAGGGTCACCAACTAAACCTGTATGCCGAAGCAAGGAATGAGTCTAAAAGACTCAGCAATAACACACACACCTCATACATGCATATATCACAGTAGGTTTTTCATTTCAATTTAGAAAGCAAAACATATAGCATGCTTGGACATTGATAAAACACAACCTATCATGACAATTCTACAAAATTTAAAACACATGGCACATGATTTTAGCCATTCCAAAATAATATCCTATCACATGCTTTCTACTCATTCAACACGTGAGTGAAAGCTATATTTCAAATCAAGCTATAGCATGGAAGCAACCACACATGGGATTCTTGCCTACATAAAAGGAAACATTCCTATCATGGTTCTACACAATCTTGCACATGCAATTATCATTTCATACACATTAAGGTTGCTGTATAACATAATTTTACATTAACATATCATGGACCACAATTTTCACAATTTACATAATGGTTCACATGTTACACAATTAATCATTCACATAGTTCCCTTTTTACACATGACAATTTACACATATCACACTACAAAATTTACACATAATCACATTCATATTTCCAATTTAGTGCCATGACACATAGTCCAAACCACCATTAGAAGGAACAATCACATAACACATACACATAGACGTCACCTAGGCAATACAGTGATGACTCTTGGACTGCGCAGACCGGGAGAACAAGTCTCCACCCTAACCAGTGGTACTTGTCCACCTCCAGGATTTCATCCTAATGCCCTTAAGATCTTAACACATTGAACCTTCCCATGGGGACTTTTCCATGGTACGGTTCCACGGCCCTCTATGGAAGCAGTGTCACACATGGCACAGTCTTACACATTACACATTCCGATTTTGAACACACATATTTCACATGTCTTTACATTCTCTCACTTATACACATGGCTCTTTTTTTCCTAATCATGATACTACTGTTGACAGAATTCCAACATTCAGTAGCTCACATTAATCAGGTTGGCAAACACATCATCAAATCATATTCATGATAGCATGCATTATGGAAATTTCATAATACACTTTACAGTTATCCAATTATCATGAAATTTTAACCACACACTAATTGCAGGTTCATGACCTCACATACAAATTTCCATATTTTTATGAGTCATATTGCATTTACAGAAATTAAAACATTCAGTTGCATGCCATTTATAATTCAATTTGTCATGGAACATAACATGAATATCCAGTTTGATAGTTCACAGCCCTGAACCTAACATACACATCATTACAAGAATTTTCCCCAGATTTTATTGCACAACACACAATTTACTGTAAACTTTACAAATCCTACGCATGTCTTCTATTTTCCAAAACAAAACTTACAGTAAATCCCACAATCATGGAAAAATTCTCGAAATTGCAGAGCATGGACTGATATGCATACACACGGTTTAGAAAAATTTAGGGCATTCCATTCTTCAGGGATCAAGTAGACAGTAGGTAAACATGCATAATCCATTTCCAAACATGTATTTCAATAAGTCTAACAATTCATGCCATTCACCGAAAAGCACAGAAAAGTCCACACACATCACATTGTGTATTTTACATAACATATATGATTACATTATATCCTCATGTGAAAACACTTTGGAAATTAATCATATGGAAGGGAGAACAGCTCACTATTCTGTCCTGAAAAACTTAACGACATAGTCTGGCCATTAACGGAGCTTAGCGGCATCGTTGCATGCCGCCAACTGAAGATCTTAACGGCAAGAGAACTTGCCGTCAAGTTTAGGTCTGAACAAAAACACAGACCCGAGCTCCAA
This sequence comes from Colocasia esculenta, assembly GCA_014218235.1. Lineage (NCBI taxonomy): Eukaryota > Viridiplantae > Streptophyta > Magnoliopsida > Alismatales > Araceae > Colocasia > Colocasia esculenta. Next base: position 44,476,807 of record CM024761.1, on the reverse strand, counting down.
GAACAAAAGAATTTGGGGGATCCAGGACACGAGGAAAAATCTGTAAAAATGGTAAAACCCTACTAGACTCATACATAGACGAAATGTATGGGTTACTTGCCTTTCTAAAAACCTCCAAAGGGATCTAAGTTGCTGTTGAAGCTCTCCTTGGGCAGTCCTAAGAAGCCTCCAAACTCTTCTTGCTCCGGGTTCTTGGTCGATGTAGACGCCAAACCAACGTCGGGGAAGCCTTCCCCTATGTCCCAGCTATCCTCCAGTCAGTGTAGATCACCGGAGAAGCCTTCAGTCGCCGGATCAAAGCCTCCAAAGTTCAGGTTTCCTTCAGTCCAGAGCTAGGGTTTCTCTCCTCTTTTCAAAGAGTCAAGAGAGTTCTTCTGGTGCAGTAGGGGTTTGGTTTATAGGAGAAGTGGTTTGGGATATCCCGGAGGGGTGATGTTATGGCCTGATAGCCGTTGGGGATATCTCCCCAATGGCTGGGCTTGCTTGCCCCCGGAATTTTGGGGTCTGCAACGCATGCAGGTCAGAGATATTAACGTCCACATACATGGCCATTTATTTAAGTATTGGCGTCCATCGAGGTGGACGCTGACTCATCATGGACGTCCATCCATGTTGACGCCAATTTGGCCCTTCGGCCAGCACTTAAAACATGCAGAAACCATGCTTAACTTATACATATACATACATGCCATATATATACTATCATGTACACACTACCACCATGCAATTCAAGCAATATTTATAATCTATTTATACACATGCACACATAAGTATAACTAGTTAATACATACGTAGATATGTACATTCTATGCATACACAAGCATGAATCATTTTCACATAATAAAGTAATACAACAAAATTTGAGGGCCTTACACCTCTCCCCCTTAAAGAAACTTTGTCCTCGAAGTTTAAACAAAACTACTGAAACAAACGGGGATACTTCTTCATCATCGCATCCTCAAGCTCCCAAGTAGCCTCCTCTCGCGAGAAGTTCCACCACAGAACTTTCACCGACGCAATACCCTTGTTCCGGAGATGATGAACCTTCCGGTCAAGAATAACTACTGGTTGCTCCACATACGACAAATCTGGCTGAATCTCCACTGGCTAATGACTAATCACATGAGATGGATCTCGGACATACTTCCGGAGCATAGAAACGTGGAAAACGGGATGAACACTAGCTAAAGCTGGGGGTAAAGCTAGCTCATATGCCACGCTGCCCAATGTATGAGAATCTCATACGGGCCAATGAATCTAGGGCTCAACTTACTATGCCTGCCAAATCTGACGACACCACGAGTAGGTGATATCTTCAAGGAGACATGCTCACCCACCTCGAACTCCAAATCCTTCCTTCTGATATCGGCATAGCTCTTCTGCCTATCCTGTGCCGCAACAAGCCTCTTCCTGATAAGCTGGACCTTATCCGAAGTCTCCTAAACTAACTTCGGACCGATCAGCTGCCTATCACCGGTCTCCTCCCAACATAAAGGAGATCTGCAAGGCCTTCCATACAACGCTTCAAATGGAGCCATACCAATACTCGCATGAAAGCTGTTGTTGTATGCGAACTCTACTAAAGGTAGATGACGCTCCCAATCATCCTTCCAATCCAGCACACACGCTCTTAACATATCCTCGAGCGTCTAGATAGTCCTCTCGGACTGTCCATCTGTCTGAGGATGAAATGCCGAACTGAGCTTCAGCTCCGAACCTAACGCATGCTGAAGACCCTTCCACAACCTCGAAGTAAATCTCGGATCTCGATCCGAAATGATCGACTTCGGCACACCATGCAATCTAACCACACTACTAACATACAATCTAGCTAAACTCTCAACCGACTGCTTCTTCTTCATAGGAAAGAAATGCGCAGTCTTCGAGAATCTATCTACAACTACCCAAATCGAGTCATTGCCCCTTCTAGATCGAGGCAAACCCGAAACAAAGTCCATAGTGACAGCTTCCCACTTCCACACTGGGATCTCCATCCTTTGCATAAGGCCGGATGGTCGCTATCGCTCGGCCTTCACTTGCTGACACACTAAACACCGGATACATAATCCCTACATCCCCTTCATGCCAGACCACCAAAAGGACCTCTTCAAATCCTGGTACATCTTAGTGTTACCCGGATGAATAAGAACCGCGATCTATGAGCCTCCGCTAACACATGCTCACGGACATCTACCATGTCAGGGACACAAACACGGTGATGAAACCTAATCACACCGTCCTCATCACGAGCAATGCCGGCCTTGCCCACTAACTCTAGGAGTCTAGGGTCGGCTTTCTGTTGCTCGATCACCTCATCCAAAACCGAGGACCTAAGGGATAACTGAGCTGCAAAAGCCTGGCATAACGATGGCTCTAACTCAGTCAACGCGTAAGCCGCATCCTCCAACATCTTCCAGTCCTGCTGGAGAGATGGCCTCTTCCTACTCAGGGCATCGGCTGTGACATTCGCCTTCCCAGGATGATACTGAAGGTTGAAGTCATAGTCCTTCAAGAACTCAATCCATCTTCTCTGCCTCAGGTTAATTCCTTTTGGGAGAAAAGATACTTCAAGCTCTTGTGGTCGGTAAACACCTCAAATCTGACACCATAAAGATAGTGCCTCCAGATCTTTAGTGCATGAACCACTACTGCGAGCTCCAAATATGAGTCGGATAGTTCCTCTCATGCTCCTTCAACTGACGAGAAGCATAAGCCAACCCTTCCTTGCTGCATTAGCACACAGCCTAAGCCAATCCGAGACGCATCCTGTAGATAGCAAAACCCTCTACACCGCTCGGCAAGACTAACACCGGGGCTGACGTGAGCTTAGTCTTCAACAACTGAAAACCACTCTCACACTTCTCGGACCAGACAAACTTCACTCCCTTTCTGGTGAGCTGAGTCAATGGGGCGGCGATGGATGAAAATCCCTCAATGAATCGCCGATAGTAACCAGCCAAACTCAGAAAACTACGAATCTTCAAAGGTGTCTTGGGAGTCTCCCAATCCATAACTGTCTGGACCTTTGCTGGATCAACTGCAACACCAGCACCAGAGATAACATGCCCGAGGAAATGAACCTCGCGCAACCAGAAATCGCACATGCTGAACTTAGCATACAGCTTGTGCTCACGAAGAACCTATAATACTACCCTCAAATGCTGATGGTGTGTGGCCTCGTCTGAAGAGTGGACCAGCACATCATCAATAAACACTACAACAAAGCTATCTAGATACGGCCTAAACACCCTGTTCATGAGATCCATGAACGCTGCAGGGGCGTTGGTGAATCCGAAAAGAAGGACCAAAACTCATAATGTCCATAACGGGACTTGAATGCCGTCTTGGACACATCCTCACTCCGAATCCTCAACTGATGATAACCAGATCGCAAATCAATCTTAGAAAAGACTGATGCATCTTGCAACTGGTCAAACAAATCATCAATATGAGGTAAGGGATAACTTTCTTGTAGTCATGCATAACCTAAGTGACCCGTCTTTCTTTTTGACGAATAATACAGGTGCGCCCAAAGGGGAAACACTAGGGCGAATAAATCCCTTATCTAGTAAGTCTTGCAACTGCCTCCTCCACTCGGCTAACTCCGCAGGTGCCATCCGATATGGAGCCTTCGAGATAGGAGAGGTGCCCGAAAGCAACTCTATAGTGAACTCTATCTCTCTATCCGGTGGCAATCAAGATAAATCATCAGGAAAGACGTCTGGAAAATCATGCACTACCTCGATCTCTGCAAGAGTAGGTGACTCACCAGCCTCGGGTACTACCACACGCTGGCAAGAAAAGCGTCACAACCCTTGTTTACCAAGCGCATCGCCTTCATGGCAGAGATGACTAACTTTCCCGCCAAGTTCCTTGGCAAGGGATGAGAGAACTCGTCCTCACCAGGAATGCGGAAAACAATCCTCTCCCCCGACAATCTACTAACGCATAGTGCTCCTCTAGCCAATCCAGACCAAGAATAGCATCATAGTCCTTCATCTTTAGCAAGAAGAAACACCTTCTAGGATTCTATCTTCAATGCACACAGGTAACGACGGAATGCACTTTCTAGTCGATACCGTACCCGCAGGGGTGGCACAGACAAAGGGACCTCTAAATCCTCAGACTCTATGCCTGACTCTAGGGCTTACTGCCTAGCAAACCGCTCAGAAATGAATGAGTGAGTGGCACCCGTATCAAACAAAACCGAGCGTGCACACCTAGAAGTAAAACCGTACCTTCGTGACATGCTCCGCCTGCTCGGCGTCCTCGCACGCTAAAGAAAACACTCGAGCTGGGGCTCGAGGCCTTCTTGGTCTTCCATAGCTGGCGCTGCTGCTGCTACCGCTGCTGGGGCTGGCGCTCCGCGCTGGACTCCCGCTGAAGTCTCGGACAATCCTTGATCTTGTGGTCGCTACTTCCGCACTTCAAGCACTTTCCCGCAACCATCCAACATTCAGAACCACCATGTTGTCTTCCCACAAAGGGGACACTGTTTCTTCACACCAGGGGAATGTACAGAAGGTACCTGAGTACTGCCGACTGCCACTGATCGCTGCTGTGTCTGGTACACCGCTTTCTTCTTGTCCTGTCGCTGGAACGTAGTTGCAGGTCTCTTCTACGAAGCCTTCTTCTCTTCAAGGTATTGCTCCATCTCACCCTCCTGCCTACAGGAAGCGCTAAGGGCCTCATCCAAGGTGCGATGGTCGAACGCCACTAGCCTCGTCCTCAGTGATGGTTTGAGTCCCATCACAAACTTTTTCGCCTTTTTGCGCTCATCAGCCACAATGTGAGGTGCGTACGTAGATAGTTCTACTAACCTTGCCTCATACTCTAGCACGGTCATGGAGCCTTGAGTCAAAGAGAGGAACTCCTGCTCCATCCAATCTTAAATATGCTTAGGGACGAACTTGGCTCGAAAGAGCCTCACGAATTCGCCCCAAGCAACATCAACCGCGCCGTCCTCAAACTGTGTACGTAGTAATGAAGCCCACATACATCAGCTCTTTCCTGCAGTACACCGTTCATAAGCAGCTTCTAAACAAATATAACTGAATAGATCATACAAAATACAAAACACACATACCTGAAGCATATAGGTGGCTAAAGTAACCTTATCCTCATCTGCACATCTAATAGCTCGGAAGATCTTTTCAATCTCCCTCATCCAACTCTCAGCTAGTAATGATCGCTCTCCTCCCTTAAAGAGGGTGGCAGCATCCTTTGAATCTTTCCATGATGGAAGGTCCACCATGGTCTTGAGCTGGAACTTGAGCCTGCTACATCCAATCAACAATAATATACACTCACATAACATCGCACAATTAAATAACAGACTACTCTTGAATTAATTATGCTAACCTGAGCCTCCAACTGCCCTAGTGCAGCCTGGTGTGCAGGCCTGCGTCTGCATGGCTTGCAACAGACCTTGCATGAACACTTCATAATCCACATGCGACGGTGGGGGAGTACAGGACCCTGCGGTGCCGGGGCCTGCTGCTCCTCCCTCCTCACGTCTCGGCTCGTCCTTACGGCCGGCGCTCCGCCACGCCTACCTCTCAAAGCCATGATGCAATAATTTCAGCCACCATTAGAGCACCGTTAATTTATTTCCTAACCATTTCCTTATCTATTTTTCATTCATTATTATCAATTCTACCCATGTGGACAATCTATAAAGATTTAGCAGTAATGAGATGATGATTCATATATATTCATGTGCAATCTCAACGGTCTCTCTGATACCAATCCCTGTGACGACCCTATCATACCGGTACGATTATACCAACCCACGTCGATATAGTGAACGTTATCACAGTGGGGCATTTACCCAAACATAACATACGATTGAGATGCTCATAAATATAAATACAGAGTAGCGGAAGCAAAAGAACTACTTGTCTTCATTTCATCATCCACATTTAACATACATGATTCAAATGACAATTTAAAGATAACTAAAGTCCACGTAAATAAAGTGCTAAAATCAAATTACATAGCTTGTCCACAATTACATAATAGTTTCATTACAATGCCTCAATTACATACAATGAAGGCAAAATGTCACGATGACGACTCCACCAGGCTACTCGCCACGCTCGGAGTCACTCACCACGGTCTCCTCTAACGATGCAGGGTCACCAACTAAACCTGTACGCCGAAGCAAGGAATGAGTCTAAAAGACTCAGCAAATAACACCACACACCTCATACATGCATATATCACAGTAGGTTTTTCATTTCAATTTACAAAGCAAAACATATAGCATGATTGGACATAGATAAAAGACAACCTATCATGACAATTCTACAAAATTGAAAACACATGGTACCTGATTTAAGCGATTCCAAAATAAATATCCTATCACATGCTTTCTACTCATTCAATCACGTGAAAGCTATATTTCAAATCAAGCTACAGCATGGAAGCAACCACATATGGGATTCTTGCCTACATAAAAGGAAACATTCCTATCATGGTTTCTACACATTCTTGCACATGCAATTATCATTTCATACACATTAAGTTGCTGTTATAACATATTTCACATTAACATATCATGGACCACAATTTTAACATAATGGTTTCACATGTTTACACAATACTCATTCACATAGTTCCCTTTTTACACATTGCACATTTACACATATTCACACTACACAATTTACACATAATCACATTCACATTTCACAATTTAGTGCCGTGACACATAGTCCAAACCACCATTAGAAGACACATCACATAAACATACACATAGACGTCACCTAGGCAATACGTGACGACTCTTGGACTGCGCAGATCGGGAGAACAAGTCTCCACCCTAACCAGTGGTACTTGTCCACCTCCAGATTTCATCCTAATTCCCTTAGGATCTTAACACATTGAACTTCCCATGGGGACTTTTCCATGGTACGGTTCCACGGCCCTCTATGGAATCAGTGGTCACACATGGCACAGTCTTACACATTACACATTCCGATTTTAACACACATATTTTACATGTCTTACATTCTCTCACTTACACATGGCTCTTTTTTTTCCTAATCATGATACTACTGTTGATAGAATTCCAACATTCAGTAGCTCACATTAATCAGGTTGGCAAACACATCATCAAATCATATTCATGATAGCATGCATTTATCACATGTTTTCACATGGAAATTTCATAATACACTTTACAGTTATCCAATTATCATGATATTTTAACCACACACTAATTGCAGGTTCATGACCTCACATACAAATTTCTAGATTTTTCTGAGTCCTATTGCATTTAAAAAAATTAAAACATTCAGTTGCATGCCATTTAAAATTCAATTTGTCATGGAACATAACATGAATATCTAATTTGCCAGTTCACAGCCATGAATCTAACATACACATCATTACAAGAATTTTCCTTGGATTTTATTACACAACACACTATTTACTGTAAACTTTACAAATCCTATGCATGTCTTCTATTTTCCAAAACAAAATTTACAGTAAATCCCACAATCATGGAAAAATTCTCGAAATTGCAGGGCGTGGACTGATATGCATACACACGGTTTAGAAAAATTTAGGGCATTCCATTCTTCAGGGATCAAGTAGATAGTAGGTAAACAAGCATAATCCATTTCCAAACATGTATTTCAATAAGTCTAACAATTCATGCCATTCACCGAAAAGCACAGAAAATTCCACATACATCACATTGTCTATTTTACATAACATATACATTACATTATATCCTCATGCGCAAACACTTCGAAATTAATCATATGGAAGGGAGAAAACTCACTGTTCTATCTTAAAAAACTTAACGGCATAGTCTGGCCGTTAACGGAGCTTAACGGCATCGTCGCATGCGCCACTGAAGATCTTACGGCAAGAGAACTTGTCGTCAAGTTCAGGTCTGAACAAAAACACAGACCCGAGCTCCAAGAACAAGAGAATTTGGGGATCCAGGACACAAGGAAAAATCTGTAAAAATGGTAAAACCCTACTAGACTCATACATGGACGAAATGTATGGTTACTTGCCTCGCTAAAAGCCTCCAAAGGGATCTAAGTTGCTGTTGAAGCTCTCCTTGGGAAGTCCCAAGAAGCCTCCAACTCTTCTTGCTCCGGGTTCTTGGTCGATGTAGACTCCAACCAACGTCGGGGAAGCCTTCCCCTATGTCCCAGCTATCCTCCAGTCGTGTAGATCGCCGGGAGAAGCCTTCATCGCCGGATCAAAGCTCCAAAGTTCAGGTTTCCTTCAGTCTAGACCTAGGGTTTCTCTCCTCTTTCAAAGAGTCAAGAGAGTTCTTCTGGTGCAGTAGGGGTTTGTTTATAGGAGAAGGGGTTTGGGATATCCCGGAGGGGTGATGTGATGGCCTGATAGCCGTTGGGGATATCTCCCCAATGGCTGGGCTTGATTGCCCCCGGAATTTCGGGGTCTGCAACGCATGCAGGTCAGAGATATTAACGTCCACATACATGGCCATTTATTTAAGTATTGGTGTCCATCGAGGTGGACGCTGACTCATCATGGAGGTCCATCCATGTTGACGCCAATTTGGCCCTTCGGCCAGAACTTAAAACATGCAGAAACCATGCTTAACTTATACATATACATACATGCCATATATATACTACTATCATGTACACACTACCACCATGCAATTCATGCAATATTTATAATCTATTTATACACATGCACACATAAGTATAACTAGTTAATACGTACGTAGATATGTACATTCTATGCATACACAAGCATGAATCATTTACACGTAATAAAGTAATACAACAAAATTCGAGAGCCTTACATTTCAAGTTTCAAAGCTGGCTGCCCTTTATTTCTGAATTTCACACTTTCTACCCTAGGCTGGTGCAAGAATTTTACATGAATTTGACTGATGTACCAGAGGGTTTTCAATCTGAAGTGAAAGGGGTTTCTATCTCTTATCAACTGATCTGGCTTCTACACTTTTCAAGATTCCTGATGAAGGGGAAGATTACCATGAATTTGAATTTGATTTGCATGAAGCATACACCTTGCTAACTGGTCTCCCTCATGATCAAACAGACTCCAGGCAAACCTATGTCACTAAGTTCATACAAACACATTTCGACTGTCCTTCAGTTAATTCATCACATTCTCACTACAATTATCACACACAAGTGGTGGAAGGGACAGGCTCACAGATATTCAGAGGTTTGTCATGTATTGCATAAAGAAAGATATCAAAGTCAATTTGCATCCTATCATGACACAAATTTTATCTGAAACAACCAGAAAGGACCTTTAGGGTCACTGCCATATGCTGCACATCTCACTGCTGTGTTCAATCATTTTGGTGTTTCTTTTGCAAATGAAAAAGTTCAATCCATTCCACAAAACAATATTTATTGTTTGAAACATTTGTAAAAATTTATGGGCTTTCGGATTGAGGGTGCTCAAGTTTGTCGAGGCCAATTGTTGAGCCACCTGCTGCACCTGAGGAGAGGCACATCCTTCTACTGTTCAGTCCCCAGCTTGATCAAGATGTTCAGCCCCCATCTGAGGTTGAGGTCCAAGTTCCACATCTGAGGTTGAGGTCCAAGTTCCACAGGATACACACAATTCACCTACATTTCTTGGTTCCTCACCCCTAACTCATGATGTGGATCCTCCATCCTTCTTTCACCAATTTCCTGGTTCAGCATCCACTTCTACTGGTGGACCTTCTGTTCCTCCAGAGTTGTATAATTTTCTTGAAGAGAAATTTGCCACTCTCAATTCTTCTATACAACAACTGGCTGACAGATTTGAACTTTGAATTCAAGGTTGGAAAATACAGTTATTGGTCAGTTCATTAGACAACAGAGCTGGCAGAACATGCAACTCATAGATTCAACAGACTTATTGGCACCTTGGGAGATGCTTGTGTCCACTGAAAGAACTTCAAGACAAGCTTGAAGTAGTTCTCCAATGAATTTTAGCTAACACTCAGCAAGATCTTTTCAATAGTCAAGAGACTGTCTCACTTATGTCTATGACTCGACTGTCGTTTGCTCACTTAGTTGATGATGTGGATAGAATGAAGGCATTCTTAGCTCACATTGATGAGGAGATGACAGAACTGAAGGGTGAGCTTCGGAATATCCAACCATCAAGCAATGTGCCAAGCTCATCTTCAACTTCATCTCAAGTTCCAACTTATCTTAGTACACTTCAAGAGCACATTCACGATAATCATCAACGAATGGAAGAATTGTTGCATACTCGTTTGTCCACCATGCAAACTCAGTTGAGGACAAACTTATCTGCTTTGGACGCCAGAATACAGTCTATTGAGTCTATCTTACTCCCTCTCCCTCCTCCACCTCCATCCTCTTGATGGATTTTCTTGTTTTGATGATGTCAAAGGGGAGAAGGGTTGGTTCATGGGTTGATTCATGTTGTGAAAAGGATCTTGTTAGCAAACTGGTTGATTCATGTTGTGAAAGGGATGCTTGTTAGCAAACTTTTTAGATGTGATTGTCATATTTGTATGGTTCATTTTGAAAAGGATGCTTGTTAGTAACATTTTGTTTTGGTTGGAGAACTGTCATATTTTGTAGAAATTCTCTTTCAATGACAAATGATGGAGTAAATGAAAATGTTGAATATCACTGTCATATCTTGTATGTTGAGATTTTGTGAAAGAATGGCTCAAAATCACATTGTAAGAAAATCAATTTTCATGTTGATTCAATGTTGCCATCAAAAAAAGGGAGAATGTTGGTTGAGTGTGGTTTTAGTATCTCTCTCTCCCTAGTTTTGATGATGACACTTTGTGATTTTGTGCTTGTTGGGTTGAACATGGTACATGCCTCATTTATATAATAATAATGCCCAAACAACATGTCTTGAACATTTTACATTTCATACTTTGAGGATAACGCCTTGTGCTGATGGCTTATGTGTTAAATTTTCAGGGCTATATAGTTTTTGTGATGATGGTGTCGACACATCCCTTGGTGGTGTCGACACTGGATCACTGTCCCAGAAGCTATCTTTGGAGACAGGGTCAAGTGTGTTGACACACTCAATGGTGGTGTCGACAGTAGTCCCAGCTTCCAGGAGATCATTTTGCCTGCCTAGGATAGGGTGTCGACACACTCAGTGGTGGTGTCGACACACTCCGGTTGAAGTTTTAACATCTGATTCCTCTCGACACGTGGCTGCTTGGGGTTCAAGGGAAGTTGCATTGGATCGTGTGCCCACGCACCCCAAGGGTACAATTGGACTTATGGGGCTATATATACCCCCCCCCCCCCCACCAATTGTTGGCCCCTAAGACCAAGGAGACCTCCAAAAGATTCCAGGAAAAAGCTTTTGGCGGCAAAAGGAGGAATCCCCCGCTCCTGCTCTTCTCGTTTCTGTGGTGATCCATCTACTTCCTTGGAAAGCACGAGGGAGTGAAGGAGATCTCTGAAGAAGAAGTTGAAGCACTTCTCAAGAGAGCAGATCCAGTAGAAGAGGCAATGAAGTAGAGCATCGCCAAGTGATTGAAAGCATCACCAGATCTCTTCAATTCAACCTTCTGCAAGGAATCTTCATCGAAGAACAAAAATATTGTATCTATTTTTACGATTCTGAAGTTGTTCTTCTGATTCATCCATGAGATTTGCGCATGAAGTATTGCGCAAGTTTTTGTGAATGAATTTGCCTTGGATCAGATCATTGCTAGAGGATCTGATTTATGTTGGTCTTGATCTAGCTTGTGTTTTGTGAGCCATTGAGCTCAGTTTTGGTGAGTTGAACACTCAGTGTGTGTTTGAGCAAGTGTGCTCAGTTTATGGAGCGGTTGTGCTCTAGATTTTGTGTGTGAGTTGTCTAACTCAAGTGTGTTGGAGCCGTCGTGCTCCAGTGTGAGTTGCACTCAAATTTTGAGTAGAGTGTCCTCATTGTGTGAAGGGTGGACGTAAGGATCACAGGTGTGATTTCCGAACCACCTAAAAAATCCTATGTGCAATGGTTTGAATGGTTGATCTGTGCTAGATGATTGCATGGGATTGTGGTTTCACACTAATTGCCTAATTGTCTCACACCTCTACTTACATACTCACACTTCAAATCTGAAATTTGTTTTTGTGATTAGATCTCTGAGTCAAAGTAGTTTTAATTTTCTTAAGCTTCCGCAAGAATTGGCAATAGATCTATTCAACCCCCCCCCCCCCCCTCTAGATTTGTTTCACCTAATCACTCGATCCTATGGATTTCTCACGAGATCCTTGATAGAAATGCATGTTTAGGTGAGAGATTATGCAATTTATTATCTTTTGTGGAGAAGATTCCATGTTGAGGGTGTCTGAGGTGGTCCTTGCGTTCTTGTCACGTTAGATCTTGTTTAAAGAGGTTTCTATATTGTTCATGATCTAAGGAATATTTTTCTCTTCTTCCTCTACACTTTAGCATGGGTCTAGTTAGACCCGGTACAATATTTGTGGAATGCAACATACACAATGGCCACATTCTTAATGTGATAGTGCTTGGTGTTGCTCTCTATCTTGAACATGGTTGCGTCTACTGTCACGTTCTAAAGTTGACAAGTCCTGATGTTGTGTTCTCAGTTTGTGGGTCATTTGGCCTTGGCAATGTGGTTTGTATGTCATTCGAGTTTCTTAGTAGGTCTAAGGCCCGGTCATAGGAGTTGGACTCCTTAACCTACTATATTTGTGCACAATTAAGGTGGTATTTCTCCATTTTGCGTGCCATTGTCTTGAGGCAAGTTGGTGTGTAATTGTACCCTAAGTGTTGGGCTAAGGTGTTCATGGCATGGTGTGTAGGTGTGTTGTACCCAGCATGTTGTTTGAGGTTCTTGTCAATGATGCATGACCTTTTGTTGGTCCATGCAAGGTGACTTTGAGGTTGGTTTTCACAGGAATGGATGTGGTTGTGGTCTTGAATGCATCAGGGATGTGTTCGTGTCAAGGATGCATACTTTTGGTTGCACCCCTTGTAGTAACCGTGTTCCAAGACAATATGACATGAATAGGATTTATTGTAGTTTCTTATATACTGTGAGTTTGTAGCTATTAATGCTACTATCCTAACGTGACACTTACCAGTCGGTTACCTCAATACTGTGTGCACTCCGCGCTGTGTGTGATGATGGGTTTGGTGTGTTTCTCACTTGCCTCACTTTGTGGGCCTTGCAACCCATTACGGATGGATAGACGTGAGGCTGTAGCTCGGCCAAATTACATGTGTTGTGTTTGTTGGTATTTTCTTCTCTCACCTAAGAGCAAACTGGTTGTGTGGAGCAGTTGTTAGGAGTTTCGACGCCAATGGGCACCATAACTTCAAGACTAGTTTTCTGTTTGTTGATGTTGCTAGTTTACTATGTCTGAGACTGGAAGTCAGCTCATGCAGGTTGACTTAACCAGGTCCCTATGTGTCTTACACTGAGTCATCTGTCTCTCACGATTTTACCTTGTGTCATTCTTGTGTGTGTGGTTTTCATATCGACAATTGGTAGCTAGCTAGACATAGTAATAATGGTGGTTTCCACTATCTGGTTACATGATAGCTAGTGTCACGCCCCTCCAATTTAGCAGTGGAATAAATCGGAGGAAAACGTGAGCAACAAGTATGGTAACGTGAATTGCACATACAGACGCAAACATCAAAGCATCTAATGAACAATAATTGAAATAAACTCTTCATTTCATTATAAAATCACGAAGACTATTACAACCACTAATTCGGAGCCAATACCTAGGGCTCAATGACATCATTACATTGAAAAGAAATCTAAAGCAATAACTATCAGACTCCATAGTACTAGGAAAACTTCATCAACTGACTCTAGGTAGCTCATCACTGGTCCCGTCCCATTGGTGTGTGGGACGTCATTGTCTGACTTACCTAAGACACAATAACAATTAATGAAGGTGAGCGATAATGCCCAGTAGGACTTAAATCTTAGGCTCAAGCAGGCATTAAATAATTAATGCATTAGATGGCAGAGTAACTAATGATAGAGAGAGAGAGTCAAGTAATGTAAGAGATAGCATGATAGCACATGATTGAAATAGCGTGAGTGTCCAGATATAGCAGAAGAATCGAGTATAGCACAATGATTATGAACACAAGTAACGTCAACATCAAATAATAGCAAGTAACATGTATAGCGAGGAGAGAGAAAGTAGATGGTCACGTAGAGAGAGTAAATTGCACTTTGATTGATTTTCCTCAATCGAAATAGTATGGCACTTTGGTTATCCATAGATAGCCGAGAGAAAACATAGCACTTGTTTTGATTATTAAATGGCACTTTGTTGTCAAAGGACAACGAGAGAATATAGTTGAATAATAGCAGTGCAGTAGGAGAGTACGACAATAGTCGCTCATTAACAGGACAATAGCAGTTCAGTAATAGTCAGTGGTAGTGCAGTACATCTGAACATACATACTAACAGTATAACAGTCAATGTCTAGCTAATTCAGAACAGTCAGTCAGAACCGGTGCAAATGCAGACACCGTCATTAGCCCCTGCAGGTATTTTCGGATGGCTCTCTGCCCCCAGGACTAGATTGGAGCCCCTCAGATACTCTTCTTGCCCTCAGCAGTATGCATTCAAGTCAGTAGAGTCACAAGATCCATTTAGCGCTAGACAGTCAAGAATTGTACAAAATAGTAGGAGCCACACAGCTCAAGGGTACCAAGAGAGTTCCAAATGAATAGACGAGATAGATGAGATAGTAGAGTGAACTTGAATTATAGATGAGCGAGTAGAGTGTAGATGAGATCTTATGGTCGTTGCACGTGAAACGTCGAGTAAACAGGCGATAGTAATAGTTGCACAACATGCGCACTTGGTGTTGGCAGTCAGGTGGAATACACTACCTTTCCGCTGGCCATGTTACACACAGGTCCAGAGGTCCGACGTGATTCAAGATAAGAATGAGAGCAAACTAAGGCTGTTTGGATCTTGCCGATCCCCAAAGGGTATCATAGGTGTTAGGGTACAACCAACTCATCGACCATGTGGGAATCCATGGACAGAGGAGACATAAGGAGGCCTTTGGTCAAGGGGTCACTAGTCCGGCGAAAGGAATATCCGACGGAGAGTTCACCACAAGCCAAGAAGAGGCTTTCCTATCATACTAGAGTGTATGCGCATGCCGCGCATGAGAATCGCTCAAGTGCGTATGTGAATCCAATTATGGAAACTCTAGTAATAAAAACTCCGTTTATGGAAACTTCATTTTTGAAGAATCTATATATGGCAAGTATCATGAGTACTAAAACATGCATGACCAATTTTAGGAAGTAACTATGTGTTTTTAGCAAGTTCGTTAACAAGGCAAGAAAGTGAATAATCGGAAGATAGAGAGCATGATCATGAACTTAAGATCAATTAAAAATATGTGAACATGTTTTAACTTTTATATGGGTTGTTAAATGCATGATAAGACTTTCTAGAACCTTCCTAGAATGGATCAAACTCACATATGCAAAGAACGACACAAAACGATGGAAACAAAGATGTATGCCCCTTAGAAGGCAATTGCAGTCCCATCCATTCACTTCCTTAGATCATAACTCATTGATTTTTTATTCAAATATCACACATGAATATATCATATTGAAACCCTTTTAATGAGGAATCCAGCAAAGAAAATGGCTCGTCAATCCAAGGTCTATAGAAAATGTTATGGCCGTTTAAGTGGACATAGGCAGAACGCGACACATTGCCTGTCGCCTTCTAAAAGTGAAGGCGACCATCATCTTGTCGCCTTCTGAAGAAGACCATGAAACTGTTTGATTTTTGGTATGGGTCATGACCATGATGTTGTCGCCTAATGGTAGCGACGTGTTGACCTGTCGCTACCTAAAAATGACGTTTGGGTTGCTTTTTCTACCTATTTCCAACTCCGACTTGGATTGGGTTTGACGCCTGTGGGTTTGAAAAATCAAAACAAATGCTAGGGTGACCCAAATCGGGTGAACCAACCTTTATTAGTTAGATCACAACTAATACTTTGTACAGTAGCAAATAATCGAGAGACAAAGATCGTTTGACTATGTAATGAGATGTATTGTGACTGACTACATGAATTTGACATAGTGATCATGTTTGGGCTCAAACTCTTGGTACAGTAAAGTAAAATTAGATAAATCAGTGTCCAATGACAATAGACTCATAGGGTTACAAGTTCTATGTTGAATACTTGATCTAAAAATGACTTCACAAAGAGGTATGGAACTTATAACACAAGTCAAGGTTAAATCACGACAGTACATCGTCAAGATCATGCAACATTTAATTTGTGATGTAGGATGGATGAAAATTAGGGCTTTTAGGGGCAAAATAAAGATAACATGCATCAGAACATCCAGTAAATTTTTCGTGGCCTGGAATTAAGTACATATGAAGAACAAGATTAAAGATGAAGGGTCGGGGTCAAGCAAGTTGCAGAACTTCAACAATTCATAACAAAAGATTGAGGCAATGGAAAAATATGAAATTGGGGGTCATGGTTCCAAATGATGGGAAGACCCTACAGTTAAAATTATATGAATTATGCTTGTGAGAATGCCTACCTTTAGTCGTTTTACTCTTCTAGGGCAAGAACTTGAAGAACTCGGGATGAAGCTTGATGAAGCATTTTCCCCACGAATTCCTCCTCTCCCTGGCTTCTTCTCCACCTCCAGCAAGTCCCAACAATGAGCTAGGGCCAGCCTTGGGCGATTAAGAGAGTATTTATGCTTCTATGCTTTCTATTTCCTAATAGGACTCTAACTCCTATTTAATTCTAAATTTCCTATTTCCTCTTCCCTTTCTAAGCATTAAAACTTCTATTTGGGTTGAGAAGGGAGCTAAATTCGTGGCCAAGCAACAAGGGTAGGTTTAGGAATCCAATTCCCACCCAAATTGCTTATTTAATGCATTAAATGCCTCTTTTCTATTTAAGTAATATTTAAGTTGCGAATTTAGGATATTTTCCATTATTCTTCTTTTAAAATACTTATTTTGGCCCACTAATTTCTAATGGGTCCATTTAACAAGCCCATTATTTATTGGAATTTATCTTATAGGTTTTCCCTTTTTAATTAGAGAATAATAGAGTTATGATTTTATTGCATTTTCTTATTTGAATTTATTCATGGCTATGAGAGGTCCATTAGTCCAAACCCGATAATGGTTAATCATCACATGATGTTGGAAGTCTCTCCGACATATTCATTTAATTTATGGGCGTGTTATCTTTCGTCACGTTGCAACGTACACTTGGCCAATCGTATTTTCCGTTGCATGAATTTATTCGTGGAAAACGTAGAAATAATGTTTGGGGTTGATTTATCATTTTTAATGAATTTTTATATGTGTTCTTGCACATAGGATAATGGTATGTATGTTTCTATTATTCTGTTTTATAGATATTATTATTTTGAATTTTAAAACACTAAAATTTTTCGGGTTGGTACATCCTCCCCCACTTAAAAAATAATTTGGTCCCCAAATTCATATGATATGATATGACTACCAATTTATTCTAAGTATTTCAATCCATCATCTCCCCTACTTAGGGCCTTGCTATCGCGAAAATAATATGAAATTATACTAAGGGTGTAGTGATAATACCTTGTCCACCTTCATTGGCATGATTCATATCTACATGGGCTTGTAATCGTCCTTAGTGTGGAGTTTGGTTCTTCTTTGTTGGGCAATCGATGACTCGATGTTGTTGACTTCCACATCGCAAGCATCTGCCAATTTCTTCCAACAGTTATCAACCTGATGCCCTGACTTTCACAAAATTGACAAACTTCCTTCCATTTCACCTCACCTTTCATTCTCTTGCTATCTACTGTATTTCTTCCTTTATTATCATTGGAATGAGTAGCACGTTCCCTTTTCAACACCTTCTTCTTATGGATCTTTTCAAGAAGTTCCATGATGTCCTAGATTAATTGAGCTCTTAATACCATGTCTGAATATACTACAATGTCTAGTGGAGCCAACTTTTCCCAGAACACAGGTCTCAACCCTTCTAAGAATCTCTTTGCCTTCATCTTTTCCGTACTCACCAAATGTAGTGCATACTGTGCTAGTCTTTCAAATTGCACTTCATATTCTGCTACAGACATCATTCGTTGTTTTAAATTGACGAATTCATTTGCCTTCTTCTCATGAATCCTCACGGAAAAGTATTTGGTGTTGAAGAGTTCTAAAATTTTATCCCACTCTATATTGATGTTGGGTAATTGTCGACTGACAGCTTCCCACCAAGCTCTAGCATCGCGGTCCAACTAGAAGGTTGCCAGAAGGACTTTCTCCTGCTCTGAACATTGCATAACTCTAAAGATTCGTTCCATCGCCTTTATCCAATTTTCAGCTTCATCAGGATCCGGAGTTCCATTAAACCTAGGGGGATATATTCGTTGAAAGTTCCCATATAAGTCTCCTGTGTTGGGTTGAATGCAAATTCATATCATTTCCCTCATATTTTGATGATGACAAGAAGTGTTCTTAAAGCAATTTAATTGAAACATGTCAAAAACATCATACCTGAAATTCATGTTCAAAAAGTATTTTTCAAACCACATTTATCATTTACGGTCATGACAAATCATTTAACTAATGATATATGTGTTCATTTTTCAGGTACAAACATTTTTATGCAAAAGATGAGTCGACACACCCATCAATGGTGTCGACACATCAACACATATTCAAAGGCAAAATGTGTAAAAATGTTGAGACTATGTCGACACATGTCAAGAGCAGGTCGACACGAGTGGCAGTTTTTCAGAAATCAAGCCTACCCAGGTCGACACACTCTCAGAGCAGGTCGACACTAGATCCCATTTCCAGAATAGCCAGTTTGAAGAATTGGGTAAGCAGGTCGACACACTCTCAGAGCAGGTCGACACTAGACCCAGTTCCCAGAACAGCTAGTTTGCAGATTTGGGATAGCAGGTCAACACACTCTCAGAGCAGGTCGACACGGGATCCTCTTCCCAGAACAGCCTTCTACATATTCTGGACAGTGCGTCGACACTACCACCAGGGCAGGTCGACACACTACGGAAACTTTTCATCCTAAAGGTTGATGGCTGCCACGTGTCCCTCTAGGGCGATCAGAATCTTCCTAGGAAAGCGTGCCCTTGTACCCAAAAGGGTATCTTTGGAATCCTAAGGATATAAAGTGTCTTTTCGGCCAGCCTTCACAAGTGAGAAGGACCCAACTCTCTCAGAGCCTCCAAGAAGCTCCTGGCAGCCAAGAAGAGCTCGTGTCTCCTTCCCCTGCTCTCCAAGTGCTTCCAGAAGACCAATTCCCACCAATTCAAGGTGGGGAATTGGAATTTGATTCCTGAAGACTTCTCTGAAGCATTCCAAGGAGGCAGATCCTGTAGAAGATTCTTGGGTGAAGAATTCGAGGAAGATCCAATTTCTCAGATTGCAGAGCATCGACTTGGACTTCAAGCTTCACAAGTTCCTTCCCAATTCAACCTTCTACAAGGGAGTACACTCAAGAACGAAGCATTTCAATTCAATTACCTTTTCTTCTGTTCTTCTGAGATATCTTTTGAGATTATGCAAGTGCTTCTGCATAACTCTCTTTAGAGTTCTCAAACTTCGACTAGATCTGTTGCTAGAGGATCTTAGTCTTAAGTTGGTGTCTAGCAGTTTCAGTGTGAGCATTGTGCTCAGGGTGTTGTGAGCTGTCGAGCTCAGTTTGAGTTGTTAGCTCAGGGTTGGTTTGAGCAGTCTTGCTCTGTGTTTCTAGAGTAGTCTTGCTGTAGAGGTTATGTGAGTGTATGCTCTGAAGTGTTGGAGTTGTTAGGCTCCTTGGGTGTGTAGCCCAGTTGTGTTAGTGAAGCCTCACGGGTTGTGAGGGGTGGATGTAGGAATCACTTGGGTGATTTCCGAACCACCTAAAAATCCTTGTGCATTGTCTTCTGTGGTTTGATTGATTCATCTGCTAGATGCTTGCATAGGATTCGTTTTTAATTCACTTAATCAACTTGCTTCACATCTAAGTTTTTCAACTCACTCAAATTTAATCAGATCTGTAGTTTTTCACTGATAACATTGCCTCTGATTCTAAATAGTTTTCAAATGCTTAAGCTTCCGCAAAAGTGGCTAAGATCTATTCATCCCCCCCCCCCTTCTAGATCTTTTCCACACATTCATTTCGATCCTTCAATTGGTATCAGAGCGGGTTTACATCGATCTGATTTGAACTGAGCAGTTTTTTGCTGAGTATTGAGTGTTTGATTGTTTGCTTGTTGTTTGTTGGTTGTTTTTAACTCTTTCTCTGTGCATTTACTTAAGTGTCATGGACTCAAAGGGTTTCATAGCTGAGGGCCATTCCATAAATAGGCCACCATTCTTTAATGGTTTGGACTATTTTTATTGGAAAAACAGAATGCAAGTATTTCTGAGGGCCCAGAACTATGAGATCTGGAAAGTAGTTGAGGTGGGTCCCTATGAGAACCAGGGAGAATAAGACACCTGGACAAGGGAACAGATAAGGAAAGCTACACTGAATTATAGTGCCATGAATATGATTCAGTGTGCTGTCCATCCCAAGGAGTATTCGAGAATCTCTATGTGCAAATCTACCAAAGAGATGTGGGATAAACTCGAATTACTCTATGAGGGAACATCTCAAGTCAGGAGACCAAGGCAAATATTTTAGTTTCAGAATATGATCTTTTCATGATGAAATCTAATGAATCTATTTCTGAAATGTTTGCCAGATTCATGGTGATAGTCAATGGACTCAAGGCTTTGGGTAAGGAGTATACTGATGCAGACTTGGTAAGAAAAATTTTGCGTTCACTTCTTCAGTTTGGCATACCAAGGCCACTGTTATTGAAGATTCAAAAGATTTGTCCAAAATTTCTTTGGATGAATGATTGGATCTTTAATGACATATGATAAACTTAAAAAAAGAAAGGAAGCACATCATTAAGACCAAGCCTATGGCACTCAAAGCCTCTTCAAGCAACAAGATTAAAATCAGATAAAAAAGTTCTGAAGAATCTGAGTCGAATGAGGATGGATGAGATTGCCCTCATGACCAGACAATTCAGAAATTTTTGAAATATAGGAAAGGGAAAATGACTGGGAAAAGAAATTTCCCTCAGGTAAGAAGAATATTCCTCTTCCAATTTCAATAAGAATCATAAACCTGATGAGAATGTTATCTGTTACAGGTGCAACAAGCCAGACACATGAAGGCAGAGTGTCCTGAGAACAAAAAGGAAAAGCACAAGAGATTCCAGAATATAAGAAGCCAAAGGCCATGGTAGCCACTTGGTCTGATGAAGACACAAGTGAGGAAGAAGAAGAGAAGAAGTCCTCAAGCTCAGAGAGTGAGGAAGTTGCTTCATGGCCAACAGCACAGATGGAAGGTAAATACTTCCTTTGAAGATTATAGTGTTGAAGATTGGCAGGATGTGTATGTAGAATTAGTTGAAAGATATTCTGAAATGAGAAAAGAAAATAAACACATCAAAAAGAAAATTGAAAATCTCTACCATAATCCAATCACAAACAATAGAATCTGTGAACTGGAATCTGAAGTAACAGACTTGCTTGAAGAAAAAGAGAATCTCCTAAACCTAATTGATGAACTGAAACTTGCCTCTCAAAAGGCCTCCCAAGATTTAGAAACTTAAATGAAAAGCTAGAAATTGAAAAACAAGAAAAACAACAGAAAATTGAAGAATTGAAGTTCTTAAAAACCAGCTAAAGGAAAGGGAGGAGGTTATCAAAACTTCACAAAAGGCCAAGATAATAGAGGCATTGCTAGGATCCAACATGACAACCACTCTCATGGATTAGGATTCAACAAGAAAAAACCCCAAAAAGACAAATCTGGTGAGAAAAAGGGAAAAACATCACTAATTAATTTTGTCAAGGGTCCTAATCTGGAAAACACTGAAATTCAACAAAAGCAAACAAAACCCCAAACAAAAACTCAAAACAAATCAAAAACCCAAAAACAAAAGAAGACTATCAGGTCGACACAGTCCCCTGACAGGTCGACCTGCTCAACACCAAAAACCAAAAACAACTCAACCAAAAATTCAAATAAAAATCTGAACAATAAGAAAAAGGGAAAAGAAATAATCCATGAAAAACCTGGACCTCCAAGACAACACTTCAAGAAGATTGGATTAATCCTTGGAACCAATGGTATGAAAATCCCTGTTGGTATTATCCTCAATACTCTTATCCAAATTTCTGGATGTACCAACACAATCCATGGATTCCACCTCCTCCTCTGAACTCAAATTTTCAAGTGAAAAACTCTCCTCCAACCAAAACAAAGATCTTGGTGCTTTCATTCCTAAAAGAAAGAACAAACAGAAAAAGGCTGAAAACACCAAGTAACAAAACAAAAATCTAAAACAAATCAAATTTGAGTGAGAAAGAAAGGATTTGATATCTGTGCTAAATCATACTGATGGTCCAACTCTGTTTGGGTACCAAAATCTTCTCTCCATTGATCTTTGTGCAGGAAGGTCGTGCACCCACACAATGTTTGGTTTCTTGATAGTGGGTGTTCACGACACATGACTGGAGATAGAGCCAAATTTTCCTGTCTAATTGAAAAGGAGGGAGGGTCAGTCACCTTGGAGGTAAAAATAAAGGAAAGATCATTGGATCTGGCAAGGTTGGTCAAACCTCTCCAAATCAGTAGATAATGTTTTGTTAGTTGATGGACTTGATTATAACTTGCTCAGTATTAGCCAACTATGTGACAAAGGTCACAAAGTGTGTTTGAATCTGATTTTTGCAAAATAATTGATTCATCAACTGACAAAACAAATTCTGTGGAAAAAGAGAAAACAATGTTTACATGATCAACCTTAATAAAAACTTTTCTGAAAATCTTGTTTTGTTGCAAATAAAGATGAAATTGCATGGACTTGACACAAAAGACTTGGCCATGCAAGTTTCAAAACTTTGAATAAGTTGTTAAGATTGAATCTGGTTAAAGGTCTTCCTGAATCTTTTCTAGTGTTGAAGGTCAATTTGTGGGATCTGTGCTAAAGGAAAACAAACTAGGAAATCCTTTAAAGCCTTCAATGAAGTACTCACATCTAAGCCACTAGAACTTCTTCACATGGACCTCTTGGGCCAACAAGAGTTCTAAGCCTAAGTGGCAAGAGATATGGGTTTGTAATCATGATGACTTTACTAGATTTACCTGGGTTATTTTTCTATCCCACAAAAGTGATGCATGCCTTGAATTCAGGAATCTCTGTACCACTATCTTAAAAACTTATCCATTTAAATTAAAAACATTTTAACTGATCGTGGGGGTGAATTTGATAACACTCCTTTTTGATCTATGTGCTGAATTGCAAATATTTCACAAGTTTTCTTCACCTAGAACTCCAGAACAAAATGGAGTTGTGGAAAGAAAGAATAGAACTCTTGTGGAAATGGCTAGATCTATGCTCTTAGGGAGTAATCTGCCCAAATCCTTGGGCTGAAGCTGTTAACACAGCCAATCACATCCTAAACAGAGCCTTGGTCAGACCAAAGATCAGAAAAACCCCTATGAATTGTTGTAAAACAAAAAGCCAACTGTTGCTTACTTCAAAACTTTTGGGTGCAAGTGTTTTGTACACAATAACAACAAAGAAAACCTTGACAAGTTTGATGCTAAGAGTCAGGAAGCTATCTTCCTTGGCTATTCAGAAGTGTCAAGGGCTTTCAAAGTGTACATATTGAAAACCAAAACTGTTGAAGAATCACCACATGTTATTTTTGATGAAAATCCATTTCCACTAATGATTCTTCAAAAAACCAATGAGAGATGACCTCATTGTGGATTCTTCACCAACCGTTGAGGAGATTAACAACATTGAAGAGACCTGAACAACAACTCACCATCTTCAAGTGGTTCAGGTAATATTGCTCCAGAAGAGGGCACTTCTCAACAGGTAATTTCTGAACCTCGTTTTCTAAGAGATCACCCATTAGACAGTGTAGTTGGCAACTTAAATGATAGAGTTAGGACCAGATCATCCTTCTTGCAAAACATTGAAGAAGACTCACTAGCTCTAATTTCCCAAATTGAACCCAAGTCAATTGATGAAGCCTTATCCAGTTCTGATTGGATTATGCTATGCATGATGAACTTCATCAATTTGAAAGAAATCAAGTGTGGGAATTAGTGCCTAGACCTAGTGACCAAACTGTGATTGGCACTAGATGGGTTTTCAGAAATAAATTGAATGAAGCTGGTCAAGTAATAAGAAACAAAGCTAGGCTAGTTGCAAAGGGGTATAACCAAGAATTTGGAATTGACTTTGAAGAATCTTATGCCCCTGTAGCTAGACTAGAAGCTGTGAGAATTTTCCTTGCTTTTGCATCCTCCATGAAATTCAAAGTCTTTCAAATGGATGTCAAAAGTGCATTTCTAAATGGATATATAAAGGAAAATGTTTTTGTTGAACAACCTCCTGGATTTGAAAATGAAAAATATCCTAACCATGTTTTCAAGCTTAATAAGGCACTCTATGGTCTTAAACAAGCTCCAAGAGCTTGGTATGATCGTTTGAGTTCCTTTTTACTTGAGAAAGGATATTCCAGAGGTAATGTTGATCAAACATTGTTCACAAAAACAGTAAAAAATCAAATAATTGTTGTCCAAATTTATGTTGATGACATAATATTTGGATCAACTAATAAAGGCCTTTGCACTGAATTTTCAAATCAAATGAAGAATGAATTTGAAATGAGCTTAATGGGAGATTAACATTCTTTTTGGGATTGCAGGTGAACCAAACAACTGAAGGAATCTTCATTAGTCAAACCAAATATGTCAAGGAGCTACTGAAAAGGTTTGACTTTCAGAACCTTAAACACTCAAGCACACCCATTGCAATAAATGTTAAGCTAGAAGAAGACCCATCTGGTAAGTCAGTTGATCCAAAGACCTACAGAGGTATGATTGGCTCTCTGCTCTACCTACTACTTCTAGACCTGATATTCAGTTTTGTGTGTGCTTATGTGCTAGATTCCAATCTAATCCTAAAGAAAGTCATATGCTTGCTGTGAAAAGAATTTTTAAATATCTTGTTGGAACATGTGACTTAGGAATTTGGTATCCTGCTGGTTGCAAGTTAGAATTGTTTGCCTATTGTGATGCTGATTATGCTGGGTGCAAGTTAGATAGAAAAAGCACAAGTGGCTTGTGTGTATTTCTAGGTGGGTGCCTTATTTCTTGGCTTGCTTCTAAGAAGCAACATTCAGTTGCTCTGTCAACAGCAGAGGCTGATTATGTTGCTGCAGGTAGATGTGGAACTCAGATCCTCTGGGTGAAACATCAACTTCTTGATTACAACCAAGATTTAGGGTGTGTACCCATCCTATGTGATAACACTAGTGCCATAAATTTGTCTAAAAACCCCATTCAGCACTCCAGAACAAAACACATTGAAATTAGGCATCATTTCTTGAGAGATGAGGTTGCAAAGAAATCTTTTGAACTCCTTTTTATTGAAACTGAAAAACAAATTGCAGACATATTCACTAAACCCCTTCCTGAAAACAGATTTTCATCATTAAGGAGAGAACTTGGTCTTTGTAAATGTCCACCTTCTTGATCTCTCTTAAGGTTTGGGTTGAGTGCTATGCATTGTCTAAGGGGGAGTTCCTTGCATTTCATAACTCCTTGCTTCCTCAAGCTACATTGCTCATATCTCTCTCACTTTCAATTCCATTTCCCTTTTACAATAAATTCTCCACTTCTGATTGTGTTGAAACTTCTTGGTATATCAAATAGTGACTTGGAGAAGGACAGTTATGCCTGTCTGGACACTTTCACTATGCGTGAGAACATATCTCCGCCAAGTACTAAGAAGTTAATATGCAATAGTTGAGGGGGAGCTTTTATTGTTCAAAGAGAATTTCTTTTCTGATTTCAAAACTTGCACAGTTTTCACTTCCATTTCCTTTTGGCAATAAATTCTTCAACTCTTATTGTATTGAAATCTCTGGTATATCAAATGGTGACTTGGAGAAGGACAGGTTATGCTTGTCTGGACACTTTCACTATGCGTGAGAGCTTATCTCCGCCAAGTACCAAGAAATGATTATGCAATTGGTGAGGAGAAGTCTTGTTGTCCAAGAAGAAAATCTCTTTCTGATTTCAAAATTGCATATCTTTATTTTGATGAAAAATGGTTGAAATCATCATCTCAGGGGGAGCTAGAAAATTCACAAGTCATCTTTTTGCAAATCTCAAAACCCTTCTTGCATTTCATCAATTCCTTGCATGATGTCCTCATTCTAAAGTCTAGAGTCTCAAAATGAACCTTGAGTGTATTTTTTTTTTTAATCAACTTACAACTATGTCTCTCAATCCACAGAACTTCAGATCTCTTCCTAAACTAAATGACAATTTGTGCTTGAACTTAAAACATTTCCTTGTTGCAACTGATGACTGGATGTATTTGAATTCTATCTCACAAACTCTCCAAAATCTTGTAAAATCAACAGAGCAATGGCATCTGTGCTGAGAAACTGCACACCTTCACAATGAATGAAGTGCTATGTAGTCATGAGGCATTATTGCTAACTCTGTTCAAAGGGGATCCAAATTGAAAATAACTTCAAAATTTAAGCAATAATGTGCTATGCTTTTTGATGATGACTGAGTAACTGAAAATATTGGCGTCTACCAAACGTATATTTTCATGTCAAAAGGTCATCATTTACCCCTTTGAGACTTGACAATGATTAAATCTTAAGTATCCAGGGACTATGGTGTGTAAAAAGCACTAGTACTTGAGTGAAAGAGATTTATATCATTTGATAGTTTGTTAAAAGAAGAAAAATATGAAGTTATTAGGATTTGTTTAAAAAGAATCATCTTCCTCCTTCATCAAGTTGTTCTTTAAGTTTGTGTTTTACTTTCAACACAACTGTATTTAGTCTAGATGACATCTTTAATTCTTGAAAATTGAGAAATATGGTAGTTTTTGATTGATTGTTAGATACATTATATCCCTCAATTTATCATTTTGTTGATTCAAGTCTTGGAATGCTAATGTCTGTTGGAAATTGTTTGAAACACTTGAACGGTGATGAATTTTTGCAAATTACAACAAATGAATTTTTAGGCCTCTTAAAAATCCTTGAAATGATAATTCCTCTCATTATTTATCATTATAAAGATGTCCCCAAATTTTTCAAAATTCCTCTCAAAGATTCAACTTCTCTCAAAGGCTGTGTCGACACAATCCTCTCTCGTGTCGACACACAACCCCAGTCAGGTCGACACACCCTTCCTCATGTTCGACACTGCCTTCTTGCCAGACCCTTTTCAAACCTCTCGGGTTCACCTTAAACCCTTGTTGTTCCTGCAGGGCAGTGTACCACTGCATCTCTTTTTGGGCGTCAGGTCGACCCGACGGCCTCATTTCCACTCCTTTCAGGCAAGAATTCCTCTCAATTTCTCTCTAGCTCTCATCCCCCTTCCATCATCTCTCCATTCTTCCATTTCCTCTCCTAATTCCACTCCTCTTGCACCATGGTCCGCAAGTTGGGTCCCCGCCGTGGCGCAAGATCAGTGGCCTCTTCAAGGCCAGTTCCGGCACAGGTTCTGGTTGAACAGATGGAAAGAAGAACAAAGAGGAGAAATGATCCTGCCTCTTCTTCTGCACCTCTGAGGGCTTCCAAGCGTGGCAGGACCTCCACTTCAGGCAGAGGTGGTAATGTTTCAAACCCTAGACCAGAGATTTCGGGCGATTCCTCTGACCATCCTGAGGAATCATCTTCCTCTTCTTCTTCTGAGTCTTAAGAGGATATTCCCTCAGAATCCGTAAGTGCAGCCAAGTTGATTTTGAAGCCAAGAATACTAGACCTTTCAGACATCCAACTAGCAGACTCCCTTCCTGAAATTCAAATCTACTTTTCCTTTAATCTTGGATACCCTTTATTTTTGAATTTCAAGTCTGCTATCCAAGACTAGTTAGAGAGTTCTACAAGAACCTCACTGCACAGACGAAGGGTATGAATCCAAAGTCAAGGGAATAGCCATAGACATGCCTACTGCAGTAGCTGCCTCCATTTTCAAAGTACCAGATGAAGGGGCAGACTACCATGAGTTTGAATTTGATTTACATGAAGCATACTCCATCTTGACAGGCCTTCCTGCAGATGAATCAGATCCCAAACAGACCTATGTAACCAGGTTCAATGCAATACCTTTCCACCTGTGTTAAGGGTCATCCACCACATTTTGACCACCATAATTACCCCTCAAGGTGGTGGGAGGGATAGGTTGACAGACATTCAGAGGTTCATCCTCTATTGCATGGTGAAAGACATCAAGATCAACCTCCATGTGATTCTCTATCAAATCATAGCTGAAACAACAAGGACAGACCTAAAGAGATCACTACCTTATGGAGCACATCTGACCTCAGTGTTCAAGCACTTTGGTGTGCCATTGGAAAATGAAAAATCCCAATCATTCCCAAGTCAAACATCTACACTTTTAAGAATATCCAGAAGTTTATGGGATTTAGATTGGAGGGAAATCAATTAGAAGAGGACCAATTGTGGTTGAGGCCCCTCAAGCTCAGGAGGACCAGCCTCAGGTTCAAGGGGATCAGCCCCAAGCACAAGAGGACCAGCCTCCAGCTCAAGGAGACCAAACTCAGGAGGATCAGCCTCCACCTCATGAGGGCCAGCCTCAAGTTCAAGAGGAACAAGTTCACTTGCCAGAGGATCAGCCTCTAATGGATGAGGACCAGCCTCATATCCCTTATGAAGGTGGCATTCAGCTTGAAACCCCTATTCCACCTCAGGATGATCCTTCCTCTTCCTTGCCACATACTTTTGAACCTCCACATTTCCCCTCTACATTCCAATCTTCCACTTCTTATGGTGGGTCCTCAATTCCACCAGAATTGTTCTCTTTCCTCAATGCCAAATTTGATACATTGAACTCCACCATTCAAACAATGTCAGACCAATTTGAATTGAGAGTTCAAAGACTAGAGAACACAGTATCAGCAAAATTTATTGAGCAGAAGGCAGCTTCAGATTATGCAGCTCAGAGATTTAACAGACTTATAGGCACTCTGGGAGATTCCTATATTGAGCTAAAAGAGCATCAGGACAAGTTGGAGAAAGTTCTTCAGGGAATTTTGGCAAATTCCCAAGCAGATGTCTTCAACACCAACCAAACATTACATGAGATTTCCAGCACCAGATTGTCATTTGCTCATTTTGTGGATGATTTAGAAAGTATGAGGAACTTCAATGAGCACATTGACAGGCAGCTTACAGATTTGACCAAGGAGTTCAAGATAATGCAGAGACCTGGTTGGTCAGCTGGCTCATCATCTTCCTCACAACACAGTGCAGCTGATCTAACCAGACTTCAGGCCACTTTGCTAGAAAATTCAGATCGAATGGAACACTTTTTGAGCACAAAAATGATAACCATTCAAGATCAAATCAAGTCTAGCCTGAACTTCATGGAGAAAAGACTGTCAGACATTGAACTTCTTCTTGCTCCAATTCCTCCTCCTCCTCCATCTTCTACCTAATGTACATTTATTTTGATAATGGCAAAGGGGGAGAAGAATGAATGACTTGAATGTAATATTTTCGTGTAATGATCTTTTGAATGAAATGAAATGGTTGTTTTGGCTTCAATGCAAAGTATTGTGATTCTGAATGCAAATCCTTGTCTTTGTGTTTGAATACTTGTCCACCCAATTGTTTGACTTGTGTGCACAAAATTTCTAATTTCAAGTAACACTGTATCTCACAAACACATCATCAACTGTTACTGAACAACATCAAAAGGTCCTTGACAAGTATGAACAAAAAGGAAAACAAAATTTAAACAATAAAAAATTGCTTAAAATCACACTTCATCAAAACCACATTGAAATATGGATTTAATGTTGCCATCATCAAAAAGGGGGAGATTGTTGGGTTGAATGCAAATTCATATCATTTCCCTCCTATTTTGATGATGACAAGAAGTGTTCTTAAAGCAATTTAATTGAAACATGTCAAAAACATCATACCTGAAATTCATGTTCAAAAAGTATTTTTCAAACCACATTTATCATTTACGGTCATGACAAATCATTTAACTAATGATATATGTGTTCATTTTTCAGGTACAAACATTTTATGCAAAAGATGAGTCGACACACCCATCAATGGTGTCGACACATCAACACATATTCAAAGGCAAAATGTGTAAAAATGTTGAGACTGTGTCGACACATGTCAAGAGCAGGTCGACACGAGTGGCAGTTTTTCAGAAATCAAGCCTACCCAGGTCGACACACTCTCAGAGCAGGTCGACACTAGATCCCGTTTCCAGAACAGCCAGTTTGAAGAATTGGGTCAGCAGGTCGACACACTCTCAGAGCAGGTCGACACTAGACCCAGTTCCCAGAACAGCTAGTTTGCAGATTTGGGATAGCAGGTCGACACACTCTCAGAGCAGGTCGACACGGGATCCTCTTCCCAGAACAGCCTTCTACATATTCTGGACAGTGCGTCGACACTACCACCAGGGCAGGTCGACACACTACGGAAACTTTTCATCCTAAAGGTTGATGGCTGCCACGTGTCCCTCTAGGGCGATCAGAATCTTCCTAGGAAAGCGTGCCCTTATACCCCAAAAGGGTATCTTTGGAATCCTAAGGATATAAAGTGTCTTTTCGGCCAGCCTTCACAAGTGAGAAGGACCCAACTCTCTCAGAGGCTCCAAGAAGCTCCTGGCAGCCAAGAAGAGCTCGTGTCTCCTTCCCCTGCTCTCCAAGTGCTTCCAGAAGACCAATTCCCACCAATTCAAGGTGTGGGAATTGGAATTTGATTCCTGAAGACTTCTCTGAAGCATTCCAAGGAGGCAGATCCTGTAGAAGATTTCTTGGGTGAAGAATTCGAGGAAGATCCAATTTCTCAGATTGCAGAGCATCGACTTGGACTTCAAGCTTCACAAGTTCCCTCCCAATTCAACCTTCTACAAGGGAGTACACTCAAGAACGAAGCATTTCAATTCAATTTACCTTTTCTTCTATTCTTCTGAGATATCTTTTGAGATTATGCAAGTGCTTCTGCATAACTCTCTTTAGAGTTCTCAAACTTCGACTAGATCTGTTGCTAGAGGATCTTAGTCTTAAGTTGGTGTCTAGCAGTTTCAGTGTGAGCATTGTGCTCTGGGTGTTGTGAGCCGTCGAGCTCAGTTTGAGTTGTAAGCTCAGGGTTGGTTTGAGCAGTCTTGCTCTGTGTTTCTAGAGTAGTCTTGCTGTAGAGGTTGTGTTAGTTGTATGCTCTGAAGTGTTGGAGTTGTTAGGCTCCTTTGGGTGTGTAGCCCAGTTGTGTTAGTAAAGCCTCACGGGTTGTGAGGGGTGGATGTAGGAATCACTTGGGTGATTTCCGAACCACCTAAAAATCCTTGTGCATTTGTCTTCTGTGGTTTGATTGATTCATCCGCTAGATGCTTGCATAGGATTCGTTTTTAATTCACTTAATCAACTTGCTTCACATCTAAGTTTTTCAACTCACTCAAATTTAATCAGATCTGTAGTTTTTCACTGATAACATTGCCTCTGATTCTAAATAGTTTTCAAATTTCTTAAGCTTCCGCAAAAGTGGCTAAGATCTATTCATCCCCCCCCTTCTAGATCTTTTCCCCACATTCATTTTGATCCTTCATCCTGCCCTATTTCTTGCTCTTGCTTGGATCACGTTGTTAAGGGCTTGAGTTAACCTCTGTACAATTTGCTGTAATTCGTGCATTTGTGCATGCTCGCCAGCCATCTCCTCTAGTTCCTATGAGCAATAATACTTATTAATTTTCTTCTTAAACTTAGGGTGCTTATACATATAGTTAAGCTCCTAGCATAACTGCAAGCTTTACCCAACCTCTCACATCGGTATGGTGGTTGACATAGACACGTGTCATGGCAGTTCGTCCTAGAACACCCTATACCTAAGAGATCCAATGAGGACATCCTAGAACATCTTAAACATAGGATATCCAATCAAGACATCCTACGCTTTGATACCAACTATCACGCCCCTCCAATTGAGTAGCGGAATAAATCGAAGGAAAACGTGAGCAACAAGTATGGTAACGTGAATTGCACATACAGATGCAAACATCAGAGCATCTAACAAACAATAATTGAAATAAATTCTTCATTTCATTATAAAATCATGAAGACTATTACAACCACTAATTTGGAGCCAATACCTAGGGCTCAATGACATCATTACATTGAAAAGAAATCTAAAGCAATAACTATTAGACTACATAATTCTAGGGCAACTTCATCAACTAACTCTAGGTCGCTCATCACACTGGTCCCGTCCCATTGGTGTGTGTGACGTCATTGTCTGACTTACCTGAGACACAATAACAATTAACGAAGGGTGAGCGATAACGCCCAGTAGGACTTAAATCTCAGGCTTAAGCAGGCTTTAAATAGTTAATGCATTAGATGGCATAGTAACTAATGATAGGGAGAGAGAGTCAAGTAATGTAAGAGACAACATGATAGCACGTGATTGAAATAGCGTGAGTGTCCAGATATAGCACAAGAATCGAGTATAGCACAATGATTATGAACACAAGTAACGTCAACATCAAATAATAGCAAGTAACATGTATAGCGAGGAGAGAGAAAGTATATGGTAACATAGAGAGAGTAAATTGCACTTTGATTGATTTTCCTCAATCGAAATAGTATGGCACTTTGTTGTCAAAGGACAACGAGAGAATATAGTTGAATAATAGCAGTGCAGTAGGAGAGTACGATAGTAGTCGCTCAATAACAGGACAGTAGCATTTTAGTAATAGTTAGTGGTAGTGTAGTCCGTCTGAACAAACATACTAACAGTATAACAGTCAATGTCTAGCTAATTCAGAACAGTCAGTCAGAACCGGTGCAAATGCAGACACTGTCATTAGCCCCTGCAGGTATTTTCGGGTGGCTCTCTACCCCAGGACTTGATTGGAGCGCCTCGGACACTCTTCGTGCCCTCAGCAGTCTGCATTCAAGTCAGTAGAGTCACAAGACCCATTTAGCGCTAGACAGTCAAGAACTGTACAAAACAGTAGGAGCCACACAACTCAAGGTACCAAGGGAGTTCCAAATGAATAGATGAGATAGACGAGATAGTAGAGTGAACTTGAATTATAGATGAGCGAGTAGAGTGTAGATGAGATCTTATGGTCGTTGCACGCGAAACGTCGAGTAAACATGCGATAGTAATAGTTGCACAACACACGCACTTGGTGTTGGCAGTCAGGTGGAATACACTACCTTTCCGCTGGCCATGTTACACACAGGTCTAGAGGTTTGGCGTGATTCAAGATAAGAACGAGAGCAAACTAAGGCCGTTTGGATCTTGCCGATCCCTAAAGGGTATCATAGGTGTTAGGGTACAACCAGCTCATCGGCCATGTGGGAATCCATGGACAAAAGAGACTTACGGAGGCCTTGGTCAAGGGGTCACTAGTCCGGCGAAAGGAATATCCGACGGAGAGTTCACTACAAGCCAAGAAGAGGCTTTCCTATCGTGCTAGAGTGTATGCGCATGCCGCGATTGAGAATCGCTCAAGTGCGTATGTGAATCCGATTATGGAAACTCTAGTTATAAAAACTCCGTTTATGGAAACTTCATTTTTGCAAACTCTATATATGGCAAGTATCATGAGTACTAAAACATGCATGACCAATTTTAGCAAGTAACTATGTGTTTTTAGCAAGTTCGTTAACAAGGCAAGAAAGTGAATAATCGGTAGGTAGAGAGCATGATCATGAACTTATGATCAATTAAAAATCATGTGAACATGTTTTAACTTTTATATGGGTTGTTAAATGCATGATAAGACTTTCTAGAATCTTCCTAGAATGGATCAAACTCACGCATGCAAAGAACGACACAAAATGATGGAAACAAAGATGTATGCCCCTTTGAAGGCAATTGCAGTCCCATCCCTTCACTTCCTTAGGTCATACCTTATTGATTTTTTATTCAAATCTCACACATGAATATACCATATTGAAGCCCTTTTAATGAGGAATCCAGAAAATAAAATGGCTCGTCAATCCGAGGTGTATAGAAAACGTTATGGCCGATTAAGTGGACATAGGCAGAACGCGACACATTGCCTGTCGCCTTCTGAAAGTGAAGGCGACCATCATCTTGTCGCCTTCTGAAGAAGACCATGAAACTGTCTGAGTTTTGTATGGGTCGCGACCATCATGTTGTCGCTTCATGGTAGTGACGTGTTGACTTGTCGCTACCTGAAAATGACGTTTGGGTTGCTTTTTCTACCTATTTCCAACTTCGACTTGGATTGGGTTTGACACATGTGGGTTTGAAAAATCAAAACAAATGCTAGGGTGATCCAAATCGAGTGAAACCACCTATATTAGTTAGATCACAACTAATACTTTGCACAATAGCAAATAATCGAGAGACAAATATCGTTTGACTACGTAATAAGATGTATTGTGACTGACTATGTGAATCTGACACAGTGATCATGTTTGAGCTAAAACTCTTGGTACAGTAAAGTAAAATTAGCGAAATTAGTGTCCAATGACAATAGACTCATAGTATAACAAGTTCTATGTTGAACACTTGATCTAAAAACGATTTCAGAAAGAGGTATGGAACTTATAACACAAGTCAAGGTTAAATCGCGACAGTACATTGTCAAGATCATGCAACATTTAATTCGTGACGTAGGATGGATGGAAATTAGGGCTTTTAGGGGCAAAAGAAATATAACATGCATCAGAACATCAAGTAAAAATTTCGTGGCCTGGAATTAAGTACACATGAAGAACAAGATTAAAGATGAAGGGTCGGGGTCATGCAAGTTACAGAACTTCAAAAATTCATAACAAAAGATCGAGGTGATGGAAAAATATGAAATTGGGGGGCATGGTTCCAGATGATGGGAAGACCCTACAGTTAAAATTATATGAATTATGCTTTTGAGAATGCCTACCTTTAGTCATTTTACTCTTCTAGGGCATGAACATGAAGAATTCGGGATGAAGCTTGATGAAGCCTTTTCCCCACAAATTCCTCCTCTCCTTGTCTTCTTCTCCACCTCCAGCAAGTCCTAGCAACAAGCTAGGGCCAGCCTTGGGCGATTAAGAGAATATTTATGCTTCTTTGCTTTCTATTTCCTAATCGGACTCTAACTCCTATTTAATTCAGAATTTCCTATTTTCTCTTCCCTTTCTAAGCATTAGAACTTCTATTTGGGTTGGGAAGGGAGCTAAATTCGTGGCCACGCAACTAGGGTAGGTTTAGGAATCCAATTCCAACCCAAATTACTTATTTAATGCATCAAAGGCCTCTTTTCTATTTAAGTAATATTTAAGTTGCGAATTTAGGATATTTTCCTATTATTCTTCTTTTTAAAATCCTTATTTTGGCCCACTAATTTCTAATGGGTCTATTTAACCAAGCCCATTATTTATTGGAATTTATCTTATAGGTTTTCCCTTTTTAATTAGAGAATAATAGAGTTATGAATTTTATTGCATTTTCTTATTTGAATTTATTCATGGGCTATGAGAGGTCCATTGGTCCAAACCCGATAATGGTTAATCATCACATGATGTTGGAAGTCTCTCTGACATGTTCATTTAATTTATGGGCACGTTATCTTTCCGTGTAAACGGTTTTCTGACTTAGTTTCCTAATTTGGATAATTGGTCACGTTGCAACGTATACTTGGCCAATCGGATTTTCCGTTGCATGAATTTCTTTGTGGAACACGTAGAAATAATGTTTGGGGTTGATTTATCATTTTTACGGAATTTTTATATGTGATCTTGCACATACGATAATGGTATGTATTGAACGCGCGACATTGTTGACTGTGCATCTTCGTTGTCCAGAGTTCTTCGCACACGTCAAAATGCGCACTTCCTCTAAACTGTCTCACAAACATAAAATTACAAAGATGAACTAGAATAGTAGTGAGAACAGGTCATATCCACGGAGAGGCTGAAATAAGCTTGAATTAAACTACTTTGACTTGAAATCATTCTAGCAGACACTCTTTCACCAACATAATATTGCATTAAGTTCAATTGTGTAAACAACACCAATCAAATCCCTCACACTTGACATGTCAACCTTAATAGAATAACAAGCAGAATTGAAATGAAAGAGAATTGATATCAATGTACCCTCACAATTGAGGGATCAAACAAGTAGACAGAAATCTGAAATAGAAATTAAACTAAGATTGCACAACGATGTAACTCTAATTCTAAAATGATTTAAAATTTAAGGAAATGAGAAGGTGACAGAGCAAGAAATCTCAAAAGAACATTATCAAACGAATGTAGCCATGTACCCCTATAGCTCAGGGGATAAACAGTCATAACTCTCCACAAACACTGGATCACTACTCTCAAAAACAAATGCTGAACAAGAACATATGCTGAACCAGAAACCTCCTCACAAAACAACAGAACCAGAAGAAAGAAAAACTCCCAACAATCGCACCAGCCAACCCCTTCACAGCAGAAGTAAAACCCTCCCTAGTCTGAACTCCGGATGAACACAGAAGAAGAAAGAAAAAAATGCTTTAAAATCCCAAAATGCCAAACTCCGATTCCCTCATGCTTACAGAAAGAAAACTAAAAACAAGCAGACTCCCAACCCCTTACAGTAAGAAAAACTCTAAAAAAAAAAACTGAACCAAAAACCCACTGGAATTCTAAACTAGAACTTCCCCCAAAAAAAATACTGAACCTCTCAACGTTGTAGAACCATCTCCCAATAGCAAGACTCCCAGATGTCGAACCTCCCAGAAATCTGAACTATCACAGACACTCCTCACAGCAGCAAAACCTTCTCAAATGCTGGACCGCAAAACCCTCTGGAATCCTCCTCCCAGCAGCAAACAACAGCAGAAGAGAAGAATAGAAGCCTTCGGTCCTCTCACTCGGCAGATCACACAGCAAAAGGATTCAAATGCCCACCTCTGCTCACAGCAAAAATTAAGATCCCAATAGTTGAATAGCTAAACTCCTCTCTCAGCAGATAGAACAACCGAAGAGAAGAAAAATCCAACAAAAATATGCAGCAACCCCTCGAATCTGATCTCTCTACTTAGCACAGAAGAAGGCAAATTCACAAGAACTGAAATAAACGCCATAAGATTGAGTTTTGGAAAACAAAAGACTGGACAAATTCACCCTAAAAAATTTGCACGGAACAATTGAACTAGAAAATTGCACAGAACAATTGAACTAAGCAAATTACACAGAAGAAGGGAAGAACAGTTAGAGAACAAAGATCCTAAGAACGCCAACCCTTCTCCCTTACCGCTTACAAAAGGAAGAAAATTAAAACTCCAAAAACACCTGCTTCAGCCCACACAAGCACAGAAGAAAACCCAATAATCCTAAACCAAAACCCTCACAACTCTCACAGCTCTGCGGAAAAGAAAAATTACAGAAGTAAAAATGGCAAGAAATTAAACTCAAATCTGAACCAGCGAACCCCTCGGAGAAGAGGACTTGGGGTCCTTTTATAGGCTCCCGGGCCTTCTGGCGAGTTCCTCTATAGCATCCTGCGCAGCCACCAGCTTCGACCACCTCAGCAGATCCGCACGCCATCGCCAGCTCAGCCGCCAGGTCGCCATCTGCCTGAGCCCCACAGCAGCGCACAAGCTTCCTGCCTCCACCTCACGGCCCTGACCGCACCGGGGCTCAGCACCATCGCGCACAAACCCCAGCCTGATCCCAGGCCGCCGCACCCTGATCTAGGCACTGGCCCTGGTTCTGCCACCCATGGGCGCTGGCCGCCAGCTTCCAGGTGCCGCTTCCACTGCCCAGCCACACCGCCAGCCCTCCATCTTCCACGCACGGGAGCACCATTGCGCCAGCCATCGTCTTGGCCTGGCCGCCACCTCAGCAGCCAGACCGCATCACACACAGCCGGTGCTTGCTGTCGCTCTGCACAGCACCACACACCAGCACAACCGGCCACACACCAGGGCAACCGGCCACACACCAGGGTGCCTCCATCTGCACAACCAGCACACCCAGCCCA
The DNA here is from genome assembly GCA_014218235.1 of Colocasia esculenta. Classification (NCBI taxonomy): domain Eukaryota; kingdom Viridiplantae; phylum Streptophyta; class Magnoliopsida; order Alismatales; family Araceae; genus Colocasia; species Colocasia esculenta. The sequence continues at coordinate 44,438,741 of CM024761.1, read as the reverse complement.
TCGCCATGGCAACCGCCGCCTTCACCTGTTCTGGCCACAGCACCACACCCGGGAGCTCCCAGTAGCTTCTTGTTGCTTCCCGAAGGCTCTTCTGCTTCCAGCTGGGCAATGAGAAAACGATTGGGTGAGATATATTAAAAACAATATTTGTTTAAATGGGTTAGGTGAGATATATAAAAACTATTAAAAAATTTATTTATTTACAAACTCCTATTAAAAAAAATATTTACAAAGATATTATTGTACCAAGAATTTATCTACAGTGTTTATTTACAAATACCTAATTAGTCAATAAAAAAAGACTTATTTGAATGAAATCTAACATGTGTATTCTAAATATCAACTAATATACGAATCTAATTAATATTTACAAGAATTATTCATGAAAGTATAAAGCCAAGATTTATTTATGTACAATGTATTTGCAAAAAGAGAAAGCACTTTATTAGTCACACTATTCAAAAGACATTGACTTTATTAAATGAGAATCTAACTTTGTGTTCTACTCAAAATTATTTAACTAACATGCTCGAAAACCTATTAATGGATGAAAATGAGAATTCAAATCAAATTGTGCATTGTTTATGGACAAAGACGGTCTAAAGTTAACTATATGTATGAAATTCAACCCGAAAAATTGTGCAGTTATCATGTATGTTTTCTATTATTCCGTTTTATAGAAATTTATTATTTTGAATTTTTAAAACACTGAATTTTTCGGGTTGCTACAGCTAGTGTACTTCATTAATTATTAGTGATGTACTGGGTTTCTTGGTGTCTTCTCAGTTGTTATTGTAGTAGGGTCAATCGTGTTTTTTCTAGCCTCTTCCATGGTAGTTACTACACTTTAATATTTATACATTGTGCTTTTTGTGGTTTGGCTGAGCATGGGATTAGGGGAACTCTACATGTTACTTCATGAGGCTCATCCCCTACTTCTTCAGATTTGAGCTCGTGAAGGTAGTATAGACCTTGACCTAGCCGTTGTGTGTGAAGGTGTTCTGTGTACCAACAGTTAGTTTTCCTTTCTTTTTAAACAACGTCGAGGTATGCCCTTTAAGGTGATATATTTTAATTCTTTACTTGTGTTGTAAATTGATACATTGTACCACCATTAGTGATACTTTCCTTTCTATCATAGTTACTTTAATTACTTGTTTATCTCTTTAGACCATGTGTGTACCCTTCTGGGTCATCGAGCTCGTGGGTGGCGATATCGGATTTGGGTCTATTTTTGGATATAGATCCCAGGGTCATCGCATATGTGCATTTTCATTTCTTGTCATGTAATTGTGATGCTTATAAAAGTTTGAAAAACATAGAGTTGTTGTATCTTATTCACAAGCCGATTGAGTTAGATGCACATTTTCAATTTCTTTTGTATGATCATGATGTTTAGATGCTTGGAATACATAGAGTTGTCGTATTTTATTCACAGATCGATTGAGTTACATATGCATTTTTATTTGCTTTCATTACATTACATTGCATTGTTTTTTTTTTTGGTAAAAGGAGGTCCTCAGGGCCTCAAAATAGGAGAGTGCACCCTCCCTCAGAAGGGGAGAATGAACCCACTCCACCAGTGAGAGCACCTAGGTCAAATATATATAAATAATGGTAGGAATACAACTATAAAGGGGCATACCCCGTCAAACCTGTCTAACATGTTGAAGACTAGTTTTATCCAGAACAACTGGTCCCTTACAAGAATGCGATAAACTTAGAGGCCCCCAGAAAACATCATTGTGCATAGAGGAAATAGTATGATTGGCAGGCATGTCCGCCACCTAGTTAGTTTCCCGGAAAACATGGGACATTTGAAGAGAGTCTATTTGTAACATCTTCCTCACAACCCACAACCACCTATAAATTCTCCAGGAAAAGCACCTGTTCTGTCGGAACGAGTTCACAAGAGATAGAGAATCATAATAAATAATGGAGAGGCGGAATCTTAAAGAACTCGCCAGTCGGAGGCCATCACATAAAGCTCGAGTTTCAACAAGCATACTGTTTCCAAAGCCATAGAAGTGGGCAAAGGCAACCTGAACATTACCATGTCTGTCCCAGATGCAGCCTCCACCTCCATAATTCCCAGGATTACCCTTAGAAGCCCCATCTACATTCAAACAAAAATCCTCTATTGGAGGAATCCAGTGAATAAGCTTCAGCTGCTTGGTAGTAAAATGAGGGACAAAGCTAAATTCGTTAAGAATCTGTAGCTCGATGGGAGTAGGAGCGATCTGAAAAGAAGCTTTGCTCAAGGAAAAAGAGATCTTAAACTTTATGTTTCTGATGATATCACCTGCCAAGATCGTCTTAGACTCAAACCTTAAGGAGCACCTGCCCTTCCAAATTTCCCACATCATAAGGAGCAGGCAGTAAAGAGAAATGAAACCAAAAGGAGAGCGAATGTTAGAGTGCAGAATAAAACCCCAAAGTCTTGCTGTAATTTGACTGTGCAAATGGATCCTTGAACTGATGAACGGATGGAACCAGCGCCAAAGTATAACAACAATATCACTCTTAATGAACAAATGGTTGAGGTCTTCAAACTATGGGGATCTATAACAAGAGCACCTAGAAACCATAGGAATGCCACTGTCTGAAATTCTGTTATCCACAGGAACCGCTCTGTTTAAAATTTTCCAACAGAACAAAGATGATCTAGGATAAAAGGAATTATGCCAAATTATAAGAAGAATAGGTCTCCTAACCCCAACGTCCCCAACCAAATTATAGGCAGAACTAGTTGTAAAAGAACCATTAGAAGCTGCAGCCCAAACACACTTATCCTCATCTTCAGTTAGCTCCAAACCTTGTAAGATGTCTCTGGGAAGAAGGGCTCTTATAGGATGGGAATCATCTAGCACCACCTCCTGCAAAGAAATGCTACCACCCTCAAAAGAACCCTGGAGCATTCTAGACAACAGTTTGTCTCCAATCCAAATATCCTTCATAAAATCGATGTTATCACCATTACGATGAATCCATCTGGTATTCTCCTGGATAATTCTATCTACTTCCATGCAAACACGCTTTGGCATCCCAGGAATATGAGCATAACTGCCTGATTGAAACCGCTTTCTAGCATAAGAAGCCCATAAGGAACTGCCATGTCGGACATTCCACAATTGCTTAACAGCAAGGAAATCTAAACATGATGCAAGTTTCAGACTCCCAGACCACCTTTGTCTTTGGGCCGTTGAATCGTTTGCCAGGCAACCCAATGGCGATGATGAGAGCCATCCGAGCCATTCTAGAAGAAAGCCCCTGAAGACTTCTCAATGTAAGAAAAAATAGATTTCAGAATAGAAGAAGCAGCCGCTAGGTAGATAGGAATGGAAGAAATAACTGAGTTTATCAAGGTAACCCGGCCAGCTTGAGAGATCAACTTCAATTTCCACCTCGCCAACTTAGCATTTACTTTATCTATCAGAGGCTTATAGTCAGCGGCCAGAACCCATAGATGAGAGGACCACACTGCCTCATGTACCCAGTAGCCTCCTTGATTCTCTTAATGGAATGAGAAGGAGTTTTTTCAGAAACCATAAAGGAACTCTTGCTGGAATTGATGATCTGACCTTCGGATTGAGCATACTTGTTCAAAAACTGCATTAATATTCTTACATTCTTGATGCCACCATTACATTGCATTGTGAAGTACTTAGAAGGTTGGAAAAATATAGGCTTTTGTATCTTATTCATAAGTTGATAGAGTTAGACATACATTTTCATTTCATTTCATGTGATTGTGATGCTTATAGAAGTTTGAAAAACACGTGATTTTTGTATCTTATTCACAGGCCGATTGATGAAGAGATAACATGGGTTTTTATCACATTGTGATTTTTTGTCATTGATATTATTTGTTTTATTCCATGGGAATTTACCTACAACATAAAAACAACAATTACATTTGAATTCCACAAAAAATATACTAATAAAAAAATAAAGAAAATAAGTGTTTTGGGCTAAACTAACTTGAACTAGACTAGTACGATATAGTGTCCCATGTAAAAGCACTTTAGTTCAATTTTAGATTCATAGGAAGGACATTGGTCCTTTTTTGTGATGTTGCACATATATACCCTTAGTGTAAAAAAAAAATCTGCACACATATATCCTTACAAAAATTAAATTACATAATGATATGTGCTATGTCGCCATTTAGATGTACATTCATGGAGTATGTGGATTTTGTACTTGTAATGGTCGGAAAACAGTTGATAGATCTCATGACTCTTGATTCCCATGAGCTCTTAAATTTGTTTGTTCGAGAAAAAATGCCAACTATCACTTGCAAGGCAAAGAGTGCAATTAGAGGGTCCCAAAAGCAGTCTTGAGGGAAAATTCTTTGACGCTCAAGTCAGAGATCCAACCAAAATATGCAAAAGAGGAGGTGGAAAGTAAAGAGATAGTCTTTGGTCTACATTGGCACTCTACATATAAGGTGTGTCCTCCTCCCCCCATTGAGATTAGAGTATTCCTTTCAAGCATTTGTTGAAGAGTCTTAGAACATGAACCTCTTGTTTCTTGACAGTGTAGGTGAGCTATTTTAGAGTAGGAGATTATGGCACTATTCGGGATTGTTGGGTATGTCCCCCCATCTTCCAACTATGTAGATGAGCTATAGGGGAGTGGAAAATCCCTGTCATGCAAGATAACTTGTCGATCTTCTAGAGTGGAGAGGTGTATCGCTTTGGCAACCTCGATGCCATAGAGAGAGCTTGTGGGTCCCCATTCTAGTCGTGTCATTGTTGGCTTCAGATGACACTAGTCGTGGAAGAAAGGAGCTTCCAGCACCTACCACAAGGCATGTTTCGGGGTCGTGAAGTCATGCTGCAATGCAACATGGACACGTTGAGTCATAGGAGTGGGGTGTCATATGTCATGTAGAGGCCGGTCAAATCGTGACCTTTGGAGACATGGGCTCAATGTTGGACGGACCTGACAAGTCAATGCCATGTTAAGCTTGTAGGCTCAACCCTACCTTGCCCTATGCAAGTTGGACAGCGAGCAAAGGCTACGTGGGCATATTTCGAGCCCTACAAACTAGTGTGCTAAACGATTAAGCTTTAGTCAGCCAACACAACATTCCCCTCCCAAAGTACCTATGTGATACTAAAGAGTCATATACTAATGTTCCTCTCTTGCGAAAGGGGTTCTAGATTGGTTTCGGGAGAAGATATTCAACCCACAAATTTATAGAGGTCTATATTGAATTACTAAATAAAAAAAATCTACTTTTCAGTGTTCCTCCCCTTTCTTCTCCTCTGATCTCAACATTCCTTTTTCTAAAAAAAGAACTTTTTATGACAATAAGTAATTTAAAAATAAAGAAGGCTTCTCTTTGAAATATCAAAAAATAAACAAATGTGGTCATTAAATTAGAGAGACCGCCACCGACCAGTTCAGGGGTCGTAGAAGAAGATTGTAGAATTTTCGGTAAAGTTTCCGTGGACCCAGACACACACTCCCATGTGCTTCCCTCCCAATCCAAAGGGCATCATTCCATCCACAAGGGAAGTAGATCCACAAAATTTAAAAATAAACAATTATTAGTTAGTTATTAATAACAATAACAAGAACACGATTATAGCAGACTTTCTCGTGTGGGTTGTACATTGTTCGTTGCAATGTACGAAGCGTACACCATTAATATAATAATAATTATTATTATTATTTTTTTGAAGCATACAGGTAGTGAGGGAAGCAACAAGTCCCTCCCTCCCTCCCTCTCTCTATCATCATCCTCTACTTAGTTAAATAGATATCTCTATTCTCTTATAGAAAAATATTTATTACACTTGTTAATTATTTTTTTTAGTGTATTTTTATTTTGAATTGGGTGGACGCAATGTATCCTCAATGTGTTGGCCGATAAAAATGTTTAAGCAAGAACCATTTTCCTCTTGAGAAGAGGAAATTCCAAACAATATATGAGTTGGATCATGATATGGAAAAATATTTGTTACACTTATCAATTGCACTTTCGTGTGTATTTTTTACTTTTTATTGGGTGCATACAATATATCTTCAATGCATTGGTTAATAAGAAAGTAAAATACATTCAAAAGTGCAATTGACAAGTGCAATGAGTATTTCTTCTTCCTTATACATGTTTTTGTCTTTGCACCATTCATGTATGAAACATTAGAGTACTGTACTAAAATCTTTCAAAAAGGGGTTGGAGATCTCCATCTATCCCTTTTGGTCAATTTTAACTCACTTGGGTTGTGTTTACTCTAACAGTTAGAGAGCAATATTTTATGCTGAGAGGTAGATGGGAAGGGTTTAAAGAGAGATGGCTTTTCCAAGCTTACCATTCACACATGGGCTCTCTTTTTTCTCTCTACCCACAGTCATCCACCCAAGTCTAAAGAATGTGTGATGGGCCAATGGGGATCCGATCTCATAAGTAATTTATTTTTAAACATCACCATTATCCAAAAAATAATAATAATATGGCCATTCACTCTCTCTCTAACCTACTAACTTAACAGTAAAGTGGGTGAAGCATAGAGTGCCAGTAGGTTTCCCCTTCTCTCCTCTTTAATCTTGTCTCGGATTTGCTTGTTACTTCTTCATGTCTGCCTCATCAGAGAGGAAAGAGGAGGTTGCTTTTTAATACTTCTACTACGTACTACTCTCTCTTTTGTTTCTTCCCCTTCTTTTCTTGCTTTTGTTCTGCCAAATTTCCATGCCTTTGTCTTTTTGAGAAAGATCTGAGTGACTATGCTGCGCCAGAAGCCCCTCATCAGTGCTTAGATCTGAGATCCCTTCTTCCCCCACCTACTATCACTAATACTACTACAGCTTCACCTGCTCTGTCTTGTCTTGTTAGGAGGAGTGTGATCACCAAAAGGTGTACCAGAGTATTGGACAAGAGAATTCATGTTAAAGGGAAACAATGTGAGATGGCAGGTGACATATTGCCATAAATTTTGTCTTTCCCAACCAAGAACCATTCCACGAAATGATCAGGATGGTCCTCATAGAACCATCACGATATGTCTTTTCAACGAACAATATATTTAGGAGTTATTAATTTCTTTCTACTACAAAACATTACAAATACTATAGTCTTCTAGTTTAGGAGTAAAATCAAGAGTTGTTCATCTCAACAATTGTAATATACCCCAACGAAGTTTCTATTTTTCGCTAGTATTTTATGATGCAGTATGCTGTTGAAATTATTTAATTGAATCATCCTGCTCAAAACTTAAAAACACTAACTGAAGAGGGCTCAGCCTCCACTGGAATTCAAACACACTTTGTTTTATTTAATTCAACTTATCAATTACAAATCTGCACTAATCTAAGATATATAATCCCTTAATAAAACTCATAAGATAAAATTCAAAGACCTCCTCCCATTGAGCAAAACAAAAAAAGAAAAAGACATGACAATCTGTGTAATTCTTCACAGTAAGAATAAAATAAAAAAGGGATGGTGAATGAGGTGGAAGTGGTACTGCCCCTCTCTGCACCTGACCAAAGCTGCTCACAATTTTTTCATGCTAACTTTTGATTCCAGAATGCTGTTCTCTCCTCCACTCTTCTCCTTTTTGTTTTTTGACAATGTCCACTCCTCTCCTTTACCTTACCTGATGCCAAAAAACCCACAATATATGTATCCACCATGGACCCCCACCCCCTCCTCTCCAAGCTTTCAAAGCTGCCAAGTAACATAATGAGGTGTGAGATTTTGATCTGCCCCAAAAGAAGAAGAGCAAAAAGGAAAAAAGAGAGGGAGGTGGAGTAAAGGAAGCATGACTATGAGGTGGTGTGCTGCTCCTTGTGTCCTTTGCTGGTGTCAATCCCACCCACTCATCAAAAAATCTGTGTTTGCTTGCCTGAGGGTTTATTTTGTTTTCCTTTTTGCACAGTGGATTTGGGGCCCTCACCCATCACGGTATACATTTCTACCATATACAAGACAAATGTACACAGCACATCAGGCAGCCCACAAAGAATGGAATATAATTCAAATATTGCGCACCCCCCCATCCCTTGATACTCTTATCAAATGATGTTGCTTTGTTATGTTTATAGTATTAGGGTGACAATCAGAAAAATAAGGGGAGAGTTAAAAGGACAAAAGGCAAAGCATTAGGACCCAAAAATGTGTGCTGTAACATTTTTAATACATGAAATGCAACCAAACACTTGTTAGTAATATATAACATGAAAGGTGTTTTGCAAAGGAACCTATGCTTAATGGCATAATGACTTTGATCTTCATAGTTTTGACATTATGTGGAAGGACAAAGTTAAGCTGTACATACATAGTGGTGGATCTATGTCTATATTTACAATAATCTAATACGTACATGATCATATATATAACCAAACGTTTGCTGTTAGTAACAATGTAAACGGTGTCGGTGTGAAGGAACCTATGCTGTAGTGGCATAAAGCCCTCTTTCTCATCTCTTGTGACTATGTGAAAGAAGAAATTTACCCAAGCAGTGGGTCCGTATGCCTAATTGCTCCTAATATTTGTGTTCTTTTCTACAGTGGAACTTCCCCTAATTAAACAAATTTACCTAAAACGAGGCAGAATCGCCCACAAAATTTGAGGAAAACATCTTCTGTCTAAAGAGAGTAAAATATTTTGTTATGTACTCTCAAGATTGAGGGAGACTGTTACTTACTAATACATGGACCAAGAAAACTAAAGCATCATTTACGTGTATGTATATAAATTTGTATGCATGTATTACTTCTAAGTTTGAACATAGATTACTAATTAATCAATAAGCAGAATATGGGGATTTGTCATGAGATAACTTTGTATTGTTTTCCACTATATGTTGCACAGTCGAATACTTAAAGGAATCTTTCATGCCCGGTGATGTGTGCACACATGGGTACGATATCTTCCGTCATAAAAAATAATTCGACAGTTCAGATCCTCCATTTTTTTTTGTAAGTCGACAGTTCAGATTTATGATAAGATTCCACCATCCGAGACGACTAATCATATTGCTCTACGTGGGGTTCAATGCCTGTGTACATACAATACAAACCCCACGTAACAATGATATAGATAGATATGTGCTGATACCTATAATATGTATATATATATCTATGTATATATATATAATATATATATAGAGAGAGAGAGAGAGAGAGAGAGAGAGAGAGAGAAGGGTTTAGAGTTGAGAGATGCTTATTCATTCCAAGTCATCAATCAACCTTTTAAAAGAGACCCGTCAACAAAACAATTGAAAGGCATAGATGAGAGTTCCCTGTCTTGGCAATGTCTCTGCCATGGCAAGCAAAAGTGCCGAGGAAGCCTCCCAATCTTATTGACTCTACGTTGGACATGGCTGCGATTAAGGGCGAGCTAATTAAACTAAGATGGGTGTCTTTTTCCTTCTCTTTTTTATAATAAATTGTACCCACAATCTGCCTCCTGCCTTCGGATGCTTATGTGGGTAGGATTTAAATGGCATCTCGGATATTCCTTCATCCCTTGTTTTGGTAGCTGGTTATATATCCCATGGTCAAAATATCTAATGGTACGTTAATGTAATTTTTAACCTATTTGGGTTATTTTGATAGGAGGGTAATGATATGGTCGGTCCCGACCTAACTTACAGACTTAAAAGATGGGAGATCACGTCCAACCGGAGGAGATCTCAGGTTAGAATCTAGAGATAGAGAAGAAGTACTCACATGATTTGGTCACCTCAGTGTGCATAGAAGTCGGCCTCAAGATGATCCAGAGGACGACTCTCTGACGGTGAAGTTGGTGAGGAAGTCCAAGTTGGAGGAAGAATAGATTATGAGTTGGGGAGAGAGAGAGAGAGAGAGAGAGAGAGAGAGAGAGTACTAACAGTGCCTAATGGTGACATCTTGCCATTCTCTCCTATACTTGTGACCCTTGGGCTTCCTTTGAAGCCTCTCCTTGGTGGGGGGAAATCCCATCTTCCAATATGAGATTTCTCCCATTTAAAGGGAAGTTGACATGTTGCTTATGTAGCTCTTGATCCCTTAGTAGACCTTGTTGGGCCTGGACCTAGTAGGTGGCCTAGGGCCCCATCATGAGCCCCCACTTATCAGGTTGCGAAGCCAGACTTCGGAGTAGCTGTAGCTTGATTGGTGCTCACCCTCAAAAGCACTTGTTGTCGGGCTCTGGGGAACCAAGCTGAAACCCGGTGCACCGAGCTAGCTCAAGGTAAGGGCGGGGTTGCATTCGCACCACGTAGCTTCCTTAATCCCCCTAGGTCGACAGTGGTAGTGGTGGCCAAATCGACGCGCAGTGCTTCGAGGGGACCTATAATTATGGAGGTGCCTTTGATCCGTGTGCTCTTCACTGATTGCTGCCAAGTGTTACCCATCGAGATCATGTGGGGGAAAGGTTGTAAAAGGCTCACGATTTACCATTTGAGCACTCTGCGAGTTCTTGTTGTGTTTGCATTCTTGGGAGCTACTAGTGAGGAGTGCTTAGGACACAGTGGCACGATGCTACCCTTGATAGAAAGTGATCTCGATTGGTGAGTGTGAGCGGTTGAGATCATGTCATATGGTTCAGTGCGAGGGTCGGGGTAGAGCACGAGAGTTCGAGCGTCGTTAGATTTGGGGTCATGCGTAGTACAAGCGAGGCGGAAGTTAGGGGTCATCATCATCATCGTCATTGAGGTTTGAGTCTAAGGTGTAGGTTATTAGGGAATGGTGGCATGTTTGAGAGTGTCATGCTCCAATTTTTTTTTTTTTTTGGCGGCAAATATCTGGGAGAGGTGGAAGGAGAGTGCTCACCCCTTCAGGGAAGGGATAAGGGAACCACTCCACCTCCACCACAACCAGAGAGATTTTATTAATAAATGGTAAAGAAGAAATACATCAGGGCCTTAAGGAAGGAAACCCTGCCTTATCCAGACGACAAGGTCCCTTACAGAAGGAGGAAGATCGGCCCAGAAAACCAGGAGTTACAAGGTTCAATAGAGGAGCAACCAAAGGTAGCCAGAGCATCCGCAACCTGGTTCTTCTCTAAAAACATGACAAATAGAAACACAAAGAGACTGACATTTAGATATATGTCAGTAACAGGATAAACAAGCTTCCAGGGACAAGGAAACAGACCCTTAATGATTTGCATAAGAACCAAGAGTCAGACTCAATAAGAAAATTAGTAACACTTTAGCGCTGTACAATCTAATTCCATCCCTTAGAGCAAGCGACTCAGACTCAAGGCTGGATCGAATGTTGGGGTATCGATGTGCAAGGCAGAAAATAACATCCCCACGATCATTCCAAAGAACGCCACCACCTGTTGCGATGCCCGAAGAGTGCTTGAGAGTGCCATCGACGTTGAGCTTGAATCTCCCCGTGGGGGAAGCAACCACTTGACAATCTTTGGGGACTGTCTAAAAGACTGAGGAAGATGAATCCCCCGTGAGAAATAGACCTACGCTGATGAGAGCAACGTCTTTCAGAGCGAGCACCGAGGCGCTAATAGCATCCTGCACATTCATCCGAACTTTAAATAACACCTGAGAGCTGGACATGGTAACTGAATCATATCTTGCACGGTTTCGACTGCACCAAATCTCCCAATGACAGATAAGAAAATGAATCGAGGAAGCTTCCACCAAGCCACCGCCAAATCTGGTAGACAGGTAGGAGATAGGTGCATGCGCTGCATTTTGCACAGTCAAATTCTGAAACTTGAGCACATCAAAAAGAGAGTCCCACACATCATTGGCTAAATCACTGGTAAAAAACGGTGGGTCCTGGATTCAACACTTGGGATAGAGCAGCAAGAACACTTGGAACAAAGAGGAATTCCACACCCATCAGAACTTCATCCGTCGGAACACAACCTTTCACCAGACGCCAGGCAAGAATAGACCACTTTAAAGGGATATCACGGCTCCAAAGATTGCCCCAACCAGCAACCAAGCCACCTTGAGAAAGGTTCCTCACTGAAGAGGAAGTGAAAATACCATGAGAGTTTGGACACCAAATCCACTTATCCACATCACCATAAACCACAATAGTAATATTGAGAACCGTTGGAGGGCAGAACTGATGTGCCAGCATAAGGTGGCGACCTCCAGATTCCTGAATAACTCATTGACGACAGATGTTTGTGTGGAAGACTCCGCCTATATGTTTTTAGTGTAAAGGGACAGACCCAGTCCAAACATCAATTAGTCTGCTCCAATTTCAAATATCGGAACGTGAGCAAATACATGCATATCAATTAGTCATATAATTGAGAAAAAACTAAACACAAAAAGACAACATACGAAATAATACTAAGCTCTTAATTTTATTAATAAGTATTCATTAAGTCTAGTACAACCGCTAATTCGGAGCCATTATATAGGGCCCATCATGACACTTACATTGAATAGACTAAAAGCAACTACTAACTAGACTTCAGTAAGAATCTGTTATGATGTTATGGTAACTCTTCTACGCCACGTTGTTCATTCGGGATACTCATCACTCTTGTCCATTCTCATTGTCATGTGTATCATCATCTGACTCACTTGAACAATATTAAGTACAACTCAATAAGCGAACGTTTAGTAGGATACTCATAACTCTTGACCATCCACATTGTGGGGTGTATCATCATCTAACTCACCTGAAAAATATTAAGTACAACTCGATGAGCAAACATTCAACAGGATTTATATCTCATAAACTAGAAATTTTTATAAGTGATTAAAAGTTATCAGGCAGAGTAACTAACGATAATGCTTGAGTCAAGATGATAATGAGAAAAAGAATATGATGATATCAAGTACTTAGAATAATAACTAGTATGAGAACGAGTGTCATGTATAGAAAGAGAAAGAATTAGCCCTCTCACGAGTAAAAATATAAAAGTCCAATCATATCATGTCAAGTAATATCATGTCAAGTACATCACAAGTTGATTGTCATGAATTAATTAAGAACAAGTACTTGGGTGTAATGCCACACCATTGTAATCACGGGGTTGTGCGCCCCTCTAAACACACAACATGATATCACTATGGGATGAGAAAACATGTGTGATCACCACCCAACATGTTGCCTTAGAATATGAATGAAGATTGAAGGCTAACGTGCTAGGAAAAGGAGATGAGAAGGGTCACATACTAGTGTCGCAACAGGAAGACCCGTCGCGATACGAAGCCTGTCCCGACACCGCGACCAGTCGTGTTACTGCTGTCACGACGGAGGACCTTGACGCCTTCTCAACAAAGCGGGAGATGGATGGGGGGACTTCCTTCTCTTCCTCCTGCCGGTCAGATAACAAGAGCCCCTCGTCTGATCTTGCTATGGAACCTGCCAAAACAACGAAACAAAACAAAGAAACTCTGTTAGACCATATTTAAGTGAAGTATCTATTCAAAATGAAAAGAAAGAAATGAACATGGAGGGAACAAACCTGGGGGGTGTTTGGAAATCCCTTGGGTTGTATAAAAATTGGAAGGAGAATATGATTCTATTTAAAAGAAAATAACAACATGCTTTTAAGGAAAAAATGAGAAGAAGGGAAGGAGGAAAGGCCCCCAAAGGGTGCCTCCCTGGCTGTGAATGATGCTCCTTGGGGTCATACAGCAGCCTCTGAAAGGTGGGGAAGTTGGCCTCTAGCTACCGAGCTCCATGCACGAAGAAAGAAATGTGACTTGATGTAGAGAATAATGGGAAAATGGGAGGAAATGGGAGGGCTACAAGCTAAGGGAGCTCTAGGGAGATTTTGGCAACACTTCGTGGTAGCTCAAGGTCCTCTCCTCCTTCTGAAAGAGCAGGGTCACTTATATAGAGAGGACAGAGATTATCTCGTCCATAAGTGATAATGTCCCATAAAAATAATGAAAATGCAAGTAAATCTACAAGGGAAGAGTCCTCGGAGGGTTCCAAGGTGAGATGGAACCTGAAACTGTTGGATCGAAATGGCACTAGAGATGTCCTAGAGGGGGGGTGAATAGGACTTCTTGGATTTTAAAATTTTCTCTGAAATTACACAGCACTAAATAAATTCGTTAGTACTTATTGTGGTGTGTGATTCAAGTGTAAACTAGGCGAAAACAATCACACAAATGGACAAAGGGATTTATCCTGGTTCGGCCCTTCCCACATGGATGTCCTACGTCCAGTCCTCAAGCCAACCACTTGAGATTTCCACTAACTGCCAATGAATTGGCCTTCTCTCACCCTTGAGAGGAAATACAATCCCACTTGCTCCAAAACAAGCCTTCCCTAAACAGGGGAACAAGACAGCCTTACATAAGGCCTTCCCTACACAAGAAGGGAAAAATAGGAACAACCTCCTGCAGAGATTACACAGAAGAAAAGGATGAACAGACTCGTGTGTTTGCTTCAAGATTGAGCAAAAACACACTTACTTCAGAAAGGCTAACAAATCAGAGATGTAACTCAAATCCTTTCTGAAAAAGCAGGGTGGACTTTAAAAACAAAAGCAATTACAATTGCCACCCGGACACAAGACTTCCGTGAAACTGAGAGAGCTTTGAGAATTTTGCTGAAAGGGAAGCTCTCCAACTTGTGGCTTGGAAGAAGGCTTGCAAGATTTATGGCTTGAGAAAAATTCTAAGTGTTGAGCTCACTGGAGTTGCAATCACTTCTTCTTTTTGTTGTTCTCTCTGTTGATATCTCTTTCTTGATATCTCTATGTCTTCTCCTTTCAAATATCAGCTTCTTTTATAGTACTCAGAAGAATGTAGCCATTTGAAAATGGTCGTTGGAAATCTGGTTGTTTGAGAAGAGATGTTGGATCCTTTGGATTTTGCTAAGTTTGTTATCCATGGGTCCTTCTGCTTCTTTGCTTCTTTCCAATGTCTTCAGATGAGAGTTGTAGCTTCACAGCTAGAAGGTCGGCTTCTCATTAAGTGGACTGTGAAAGCTCCTTGCTAAAAACATGCTTCAATAAATGTCTGCAGCAAGGACAAGACAAAAAGAAAGAGATCACCTCCATGCTTTTGAGGTAGGTGAGTCAGAGAAGATAAGAAAACCATGGAAACCTCGTATAGGCATCCTTTCAGACTAGTAAATAAAAGACAAATAGTTGTGCTAGAAGGTGAGGTGAGTGTATGACAGTGGTAGGTGAGTTCTTGTCAGATGTCCATGCGTATGACAAGCATTAAATGCAACATATCTTCAGTATGAGGAAAATCCGGGCCGCTGTCACTAAGCAATATATCAATTTGAATAAGAATCACATATGCAAACATAAACAAATTTAGATGAATACTTTAAGTATAATATGTTTCATTTTGTCAGAAAATAATGATAATCTGATGGATTAATTTAAAGTATTTGGTTAATGAAAATTGTATCAATAAAGATTTTAGAAGTTTGTTAGACTGATATCTTTAAAGAGCAAGAACACATACAGAACTGATAGTGAAGTCGGAAGGAAGAGATTATAATCCGGTCTAGGAGTAGGATATAGAAATAGACTAATTTGACTTCATCAGAAGATACCTTGGGATTATGTTATTCGACTTTGAAGTTTGAACAGAGTTGCATTAGAAACCATAATTCGACTTTAGGAGTCGGATATAAGATAATTCAACTTCCTTAGAATTGAGTAGATTCAGAACCAACAATTCGACTTCAGAAGTCGGATACTGAAGAGTTAGATTTATGAACCATTTGACTGTAGGAGTCGGAGTTGGTAGTCGGATTATGTAGTAGTGGTCAGGACTTAGAAATTTCGACTTTAGAAGTCAGATACTGAAGAGTTAGATTTATGAACCATTCGATTGTAGGAGTCGGAGTTGGCAGTCGGATTGAGTAAACTATGGACTTGGAAATTTTTTTGAGATAGAGTTTGTCCAAGACTCTTCGAACTTTCTTTCTGTGATATAACTTTAAATTATAGAGAATATAACTCTAGATTGTAGAATGTCTTTTAAAGGTTTTTGTCATAGAAAAATCATGATATTGTATTAATTTAAAATCTTAGATTTTCTTAGGGGTAGGTGCTCAACAATTCTCTCCCTTTTTGTTAATGCCAAAAACTTTTAAAAACATACAGAAGGAACAAATAATACATTTAAAAGAAAATATTTTCTTTCTTTATGCTTTTCTCCCCCTTTGTGACATTAACAAAAAAACAAAACACAAAAAAAAGAATTAGAGCATACATCAGAGCATACAAATTGAGAAATGAAAGGCTATTGTATTCAGAAATGAAGGAAAGGTTTAGTTACAGAATATAGAAACATAGGATTTAAGATTTTGACAGGGAACTAGGTAAATACAAAGACCGGGGGACCTGGTCTAGGTAAGGTTGGATAAGAACCCATAGCTTTTTCTCATTGTCACGGAAGAAGTTCTCAAATAGACTACAATCAATGTTATAAGAGGGACCAATGGAGGGCAATTTCCTATTGGACTTGAGGTGGTGCTTATGGAACCAGTGAAGCTTGGTGCGATAATGGGTCCGGTGCAAGGAGAATTTGAGGGGAACAAATTTCCTAGAGGCTGCAAGATGGAGGAACTCATGCACTGTAATATTCCAGTGCAAGCCTTGGGAGTAAGCTACTTCCTTAGCTTGATAGTAGATCAGGTACCTTTGCTTCACCTTATGAGCAATTGTCTTCCAAATGTTATCATAGCCTTTGCTCAGGTACTGATAGACAGAAAGCTTTAGCTTCTCACAATCTGTATGATCCTTAGGATAGGCTGCTGCCCATTAATCTTCTGTAAACCTTTCAGATTCAGCAAAACAGAGCTGGAAATCTACCATATGTTGAGAATTCTTTGGGGCTTGCAGAAGGGCAAATCTTTGAAGAGACAATCGAAGCTTGTCCTTAATTCTGAATCTGGTAGCTAGCCGAATGTGCCTATTGAAGACTGCTTGAGCAAATTCTTTTCTAGCATAAATGGCACCAACCAGGGAAGGATACAAGCTAGATGGTAGACCAACTGTCATGGAGGGAGTGATTTGCCTTTGACCTCTGATGAGCATTTCCCATTAGCCTCTGGAAACATCAGGCAGTCCAAACTGAAATCTTACAAAATTGAAGTCTCTCATCCTTGTGAACTTGTCCTGAAGATTTCTAATGAGAGTTCCAAACAAGTCAAAGAACCTTAGATTCAGGTGGATAGGAACATCCAAAAATTGGTTCCTGGATAGATTTTCCTGGTACTTGGTGGCTTCTTCAGAATAAAGATCAAGGAATGTTTTGGAAGTGAGGCTGTGGTATTTTTAGGAGATAAGCTGGAGGTCAGCCAGCACTACTTGAGTCGAATAAATAAGAGTAGGAAGCCAGTCTTCAAATGTGAAACCTGGCATTTCATGAACTTCAAGGAATACCTTATGGATAAAAATTCCTTGAAGAGGTTCATATGATGTTCAGAGTGGTGAATGAAAGCATAGCAGAAGGGAAGTAGTAGCTGGGCAGGATTATCTTTCAACATCCGCCCACCACTAGAGGAATGTTGAATGCTAGGAACGATTTCAGAGATAGTGAGGGTGGATCTGCGTGCTACTGATTGGGAGGCAGTGGGAAGAGATGAAAAGAAACTGGGAGGTCTAGTGTGGAGGGAAGGAATATTTACTGGAGGTTGCTGAACTCTATATTTCATTGGATAAATTTTCAAATTTATATTGTTGAAAGCAATAGGCGGATCCTCTGGAATAGATGAAAAGGGAGGAGGATCAGATGAAGTGGAGAGTGGAGGTTGTTCAGGAATGTAAGGAGTGGGAGCAATGGGTGCAATAGGAGTGGATGAGGATATAGGGGGATGTTCTGGTTCAGGAGGAGGAACAACAGTGGAGATTTGATCAGGAGGAGGGGGCATAGGATGAGGAGGAGAAGAGGTGGATACAAGTTTACCATTTTTGCGAAGTCTTCTCCTAACCTTCCTCTTGAAGGTCTTAATTATTGACTTGGAAGCATCCCCTAAAGACTCTAAGGGCCTCTTAAGCCTAGACTCCTACTGGGATTCTTGCTGCTACTGCTACTGCTCAAGATCCTCTACTACAGTTGGAGGCTCCTCTAGCACTGATTGCTCAACCAATTGCTAAACTTCTATAATAGCTAGTTGGAGAGTAGCATCTAGATATTCTTGCTCTTGTTCCTTATGCTGCTCAGGCTCCTTCTCCTTCTCCTTTTCTTGCTGTTGTTCTGGCTGCTACTGCTGAAGTTCTTCCTGCTGCTCAGGCGCTTGATCTACTTGATCACACTTTTGAGCAGGGGCTTCATGGTGTTGCTGTTCTTCTTGTTGAGATGATGGAGGACTAGAAGGCTGATAAGTGCCTTGTTGGGACACTAACTGAAGTAAGAGGTCCTTCATTTGCTTGACCTCATCGGCCAAACCATCAAATTTTGCATCTACAAATTCTACTTGCATATGTAAAACTGACAAGCTTTCTTGCTGCTTGTTCAGTAAATCTTGAATGGTGGACAAACTGTTGCTACTCTCCCCCTGAGACCTTGATCGGGTCTCAAACTGAGAAGGGGAGTAATGATGCTACCTTTCTTCAAACTCTTGCTCAATAGGAGTAGATCTAGGGATATCTTCTTGTTCTTGTGCTACTTCTTTTCCTCTTAATTCTATTAGCACTTCATTGATGGTTTCTTCATGTGCATCCTGTTCTGGAGGAAAGACAGGAACTTGTCTTGGCTCTTCAAGCACTTCAGAACCTTGTTGCTCTTTATCTTGAACATCTGCTTCTATTCTTTCTTCTTGTTCTACTTCTTGTCGACTGACTGGTACTGATGATGAATCCAGTGTTTCATCAGGAAACACTTCATGGGAGCATTCTGGTACAGTATCCTTTATCCATAAATTCTGACTTTTGTTGCTAAAATGTAATGGCTTCTCCTCAAGGTGGATAGGACAATTTTCTCTTTGACTCCAACATTAATTTCTCTACTGAAATCTACTGAGAGCCTTTTGAAAATAAAGGTAAGCAAGGGTCAATAAGGAAGGGACTCCTGTAGATCTTTTGAGGCTATCATCTTCTCTAGAAATGACTACTGGCAAATTGACTTTATGCCTCTGAATGGCCCAAAACAACAAATTACCATCCCTGGCGGTTATGGAGGAATGGGTCCCCGCCCTTAGAGTAGTAATGTTTGAAATAACTGAATGGATAAGTCTCTTTTCTGCTGACCATTCATTGACCAGAAGACCCTAGCTCCTTTGTTAATCCTAGCTCTAGCACAAGCAAACAAGTCCCTCCTAAGGACAAGAAAAATCAAGCCAAGGATAAATAAAAGCCCTCAGGTGTTCAAAAGAACAAGCCAACTGTCGGCAGGCTCAATGAAAGCTGTCGACAGGTTTGGAAAAATGTTGCTAAGGGTCAGTTAACCAGGAAAGCAAAAAGGAAAATTCAAATGAATGGTCAACAAAATAACAAACCAATTGTTCTGAAAAATTCCCCATCATGCAATGTGTGCAAGAAACTTGGTCATAAAGAAAATCAATGCTGGAATAACTCAAATAAACAAAAATGTAAGTAAATCTGGATTCCAAAGTATTTACTTTTTGGCATGAATGATACATTGGGACCCAAAGTAATTTGGGTATCAAAACCTCTTGTCTGATCCATATATGCAAAAATGCCTACCAGCCCAAAATCAAAACAAATGGTACTTGGATAGTGGCTGCTCGAGGCACATGACGGGCGACAAAGACAAATTTTGTTTACTGGTGGAAAAATACGGAGGTCAAGTTGTCTTCGGGGGTAACAATAAAGGCCAGATCATTGGCTCAGGTAAGGTTGGTAAGTATGTCTCTAACTCAATAGACAATGTTCTGTTAGTTGATGGTCTTAATCACAATTTGCTTAGCGTAAGCCAACTGTGTGATAAAGGTCATAAAGTTGTTTTCGAATGAAGTTCATGTCAAATTGTTGATAAGGAAACAAAAAGTCTTAAATTTTCTGGAAAAAGGGTGAACAACATTTATTTGGTTGATTTGGATGATCTAGAAAATGAAAATTTGTGTCTTGTTGCAAATAAACAGGATGAGCTTACTTTGTGGCATCGTAGGCTTGACCATGCAAGCTACAATGTCTTGCACAAGATTATGAAGCAGAAATTGGTAAGTGGACTTCTTGAAATATCTTTCAATAAGAATGAATGTTTTTGTGATGCATGTGCACAGAAAACAAACCCGAAAATCCATCAAATCAAAAGCACCGGTAAGCACCTCTAAACCTTATGAACTGTTGCACATGGACCTTTTTGAACCTACTAGAACTCTAAGTCTCAATGGCAAATAGTTTGGTTTTGTCATTGTGGACGACTTTTCTACGTTCACTTGGGTAAAATTCTTGGCACACAAAAATGAAGCACTTAAAGTCTTTGAAGATTTCTTTAATAAGATTGAACATGGAAATGTTCATAAGATATGCTCAATCTGCACTGATCATGGGGGAGGTTGATAATAACTTTTTTTCTGATTTTTGCAGGCTCCACGGGTTAGAACACTTGTTTTCCTCTCCAAGAACTCCGGAACAAAATAGCATAGTGGAGAGAAAGAACAGGACCCTGGTGGAAATGGCTAGCACTCTTCTGGTCGAAAGTTAATTCTCAAGGAGCTTTTGGGCAGAAGCGGTGAACACCTCTTGCTATATTCTCAATAGAGCCATGGTACGACCTGTGATGAAGAAAACTCCCTATGAACTGTTAAAAGGTAAGAAACCCAGTATTGGGTACTTCAGGTTTTTGGCTCAAAAGTGTTTATTCATAACAATGATAAAGTTGATTTGGACAAGTTTGAAGCCAAAAGTGATCAAGGACTCAAGATGGAAATGATGGAACAATTCTCCAAGAACAACAACAAGTAAAGGCAAAAGTGATTCTCAAGCAGCAACAAAAACTAAAATGGATATTTTCGCAAGTACGATGATGATGACCATCAAATCCTTTTCAAAAAGGGAGATGATGAGCCCAATGAAGATCCACAAGAGGAAGAACCTCAAGGTGAATCCCCTCAAGCAAGCCCTCCTCAAGAACAACTTCCACAAGTCCAAGATCAGCCTGGTCCTTCAACAATCACCAATGTGAGGTATTCCAAAGATCACCCACTTGAGAATGTGATAGGGATGTAAATGATAAAGTTCAAACTAGGCCTCAGGTTAGACAAATAGTTGAACAGATCATTTAGCTTTTGTCTCTAAAGTGGAACCTAAAAATGTTGAAGTGGCTCTAAAAGAAAACTCATGGATTGATGCTATGCATGGGGAACTTGGTCAATTTCAAAGAAACAATGTCTGGAGTTTAGTTCCTAGAACCCCTGAGATTTCTGTCATAGGCACTAGATGGGTATTTAGGAATAAGCTAAATGAAGAGGGTAAAGTGGTGAGAAATAAGGCTAGACTGGTAGCAAAAGGATACAATCAAGAATTTGGTGTAGACTTTGAAGAATCCTTTGCTCCTGTAGACTTGAAGCAGTTAGAGTCTTGTTGGCATATGCATGCTCACACGAGTTCAAACTCTTTCAAATGGATGTTAAAACTGTCTTCTTGAATGGCTACATCAAAGAGGAAGTCTATGTTTCTCAACCACCTAGATTTGAGGAACATGAAAAGCCTAACCATGTTTATAAATTGCACAAAGCTCTTTATGGTTTGAAACAGGCACCCCGAGCTTGGTACGACAGACTAAGCAATTTTCTGGTGAGTAAAAACTACTCAAGAGGTAAAGTGGACCAAACTCTTTTCACTAAGAAAGTTCGTAATCACATAATTGTTGTTCAAGTTTATGTGGACAACATCATTTTTGGTTCCACTAACTTATCATTGTGTGAAGAATTCTCAAAACACATGCACAGTGAATTTGAGATGAGTTTAATGGGGGAGCTTCAATTTTTCCTTGCTTTGTAGGTTAAACAACATGAAGATGGCTTCTTTATCAACAAAGAAAAATATGTTAAGGAGATTCTCAAAAGATTGCAGTTTGAACAAGCTTAGCCTGCTTCAAGACCAATGAGCACAAGCATAAAATTGGAAAATGATGAGAAGGTACCGGTAGATGCAAAGCAATTCCGAGGTATGATTGGCTCACTCCTTTATCTTACTGCAAGTAGACCAGATATACAATTCAGTGTTTGCCTTTGTGCTAGATATCAATCTAGTCCAAAGGAAAGTCATTTGGTTGCAGTTAAGAGAATATTCAGATATCTCTCAGGTACATATGATTTGGGTCTTTGGTATCCAGCAGGAAGTAGCTTTGATTTGATATCATATTCTGATGCTGACTATGCTGGATGTAAAATTGATAGAAAAAACACTAGTGGGTACTGCCAATTTCTTGGTGGTTGCATGGTTTCGTGGGCCTCTAAGAAGCAACACTCGGTTGTACTCTCCACTGCAGAGGCAGAATATGTTGCTGCAGGAAGTTGTACGGCTCAAGTGTTATGGATAAAAGTCAACTATCTGACTACAACATTGACATTGGATGAACACCTATCCTATGTGACAACACTAGTGCCATCAATCTCTCAAAGAACCTAGTCCAACACTCTAGGACAAAACACTTTGAGATTAGACATGACTTCTTGAGAGATGAAGTAGCCAACAAATCCTTGGAGCTTAGCTTCATACCCACTGATAAGCAATTAGCTGATATTTTCACAAAACCATTAGCTGAGGATAGATTCACAACATTGAGAAGAGAATTGGGATTGTGCAAAATGCAATGAAGCCTGTTACGGGGGTTTCCAGGCAGGTCGGCTAAACTGAGGATGGCCGACCGTATTTGAAGATAGTCTGACATTCCATAGCTTTGCTGCTCGGCTTGAATCTTACCTGGGATGAGAACCGGTTCGGATCGGCGGAGTTGACAAGAAGACGAGGCGTCTGAACTAATCAAGGTATTCTCATCAAGTCGGACCTCGGATCAGCCGACCTTAGTAAAGCCATTGGCCGACATCTTACCTACGGCCTCACCAAGTATGACAGCTACAGCTCTGGTCTATGCATCCCGGGCGTCTACAGCTCGGCCCAGGTGGGCCTGTCTACAGCTCGGCCCAGGTAGTCTTGCGAATCCAACCACAAGGGAGCTCACCATTTTGCACCTCAGGTCATCGAAAGCTCGGGTCTAGCTGACCTGGAGCACGGCCATCTCATGTGCCCCATCATAGCCCACACGGTCAACAAGCGAATAGGGCAATGACCGAGAGTCACGGAATCGCAAGTCACGGCCACTAAGGCCATGATCTCAGCAATCAGGCCTACAGGTGGCAACCACGATCATCGAAACTCAGAAGAAGTAACGACACCCAATCCGGCGGGAATCTCGGTAACTCCCAGCGAGATTGACGGCTCGTCCAGCTCACACGTACGTTTCCTAACACAATATAAAGGGTAGACACTGCACAGGCAAAGGTACACTATTCTCCCCCCACGCTAGGCCATATTGATCGGCTGGCAACTGACTTGAGCGTCGGAGTGCCTCCCTGTCGAGCTCCCTCGGCGGGCTTTGCAGGTCATGCCGTGAGCTCGGGAGCAGCATCACATGTCGGCCAAGCGTGCTTCAAAAGGGATTCATCAGCTTGGTCATCTCGGCTCAATATGGCGAGAAGCGCCTCAGCGGTCACCTCGGCAGGAGCCGACCTATGTTACTATAACAGTAACATTGGCGCCGTCTGTGGGAAACGTTACAAAAGGTCAGTGCGGTTTCCCCTTTCCTATTCTCAGCAGAACTCCTCCAAACATAGACAACGAAATAGCCCCTGGAGCATTTATCGCAATCGCTAAGGTGGCCAAGCCTGGCATAAGCAGCAAGGGGCCGACCAAGAGATTGTAAGCCCCTATGCCTGAGGTCGGCTCGGGGGCCCGGCTAAGCTCAAATATCGTGAATCCCTTCAAGATTCATTTGAGGCCGGCTCGGGGGCCGACGAGTTCCAGAGTTCATGGCAATCCTGCAGTTCTTATTAACAGTCATCTCCGGCTTGGGAAGCCTAAGCCCTCTAAACAGGAGGCCTTGATCACATGCTTAATGTCCTCAGTCATGAGGGCGACAAGGTATGCCTGTCACTCCATTCCTTGAGTCTCTGCCTCGTGCGACAATTTCTCGAAAAGAAGGTTCTAGACGAGATCGCCTCGGCTGTCCAGAAACCGAGAACCCGACATACGATAAAATGAAGGTGCGGTCACTTCGGCGCTCATATATCATGGCTCGTTCGAGGTCGCTTCGGCACTCCGAGCTCTTGAAGGCATGGTCGCTTCGGCATACGTATGCATCATAGCTCTTGTGCGAGGTTGCTTCGGCACTCCGAGCTCCTGAAGGCGTGGTCGCTTCGGCACACGTAGACGTGAACGTCGTGTTCGCTGGACGAGGTCGCTTAGGCACTCGTCAGGAACTGAAAGACGACATCCGACGTGATTTGAAGGTGTGGTCGCTTCGACACACGTAGACGTGAACATCATGTTCCCTGGACGAGGTTGCTTAGGCACTCTTCAGGAACTAAGAGACGACGTCCGACGTGATAAGAAGGCGTGGTCACTTCGGCACTCCGAGCTCTTGAAGGCGTGGTCGCTTCGGCACATGTATGCATCGTAGCTCTTGCGAGAGGTCGCTTCGGCACTCCTAGCTCCTGAAGGCATGGTCGCTTCGGCACACGTAGACGTGAACGTCATGTTCGCTGGACGAGGTCGCTTAGGCACTCGTCAGGAACTGAAAGCGACGTCCGACGTGAATTGAAGGCATGGTCACTTCGGCACACGTAGACGTGAACGTCGTGTTCGCTGGACGAGGTCGCTTAGGCACTCGTCAGGAACTGAAAGACGACGTCCGATGTGATTTGAAGGCATGGTCGCTTTGGCACACGTAGACATGAACGTTGTGTTCGTTGGACGAGGTCGCTTAGGCACTCTTCAGGAATTAAGGGATGACGTCCGACATGATCAGAAGGCATGTTCGCTCCGGTACACGAGGAACGTGGACGTCATGTTCCTGGACGAGGTCGCTCAGGCACTCTCCACAAACTAAGAGACGACGTCCGACGTGATTTGAAGGCATGGTCGCTTCGGCACACGTAGACGTGAACGTCGTGTTCGCTGGACGAGATCCCTTAGGCACTCTTCAGGAACTAAGGGAAGACGTCCGACATGTTCGCTCTGGCACAGGAGGAACGTGGACGTCATGTTTCTGGACAAGGTCACTCAGGCACTCTCCATGAACTGAAAGACGACGTCTGATGTGGTTTGAAGGCATGGTTGCTTCGGCATGCGTAGACGTGAACATCGTGTTCGCTGGACGAGGTCGCTTAGGCACTCTTCAGGAACTAAGAGACGATGTCCGACGTGATCAGAAGGCGTGGTCGCTTCGGCACACGCAGAGGTCACTTAGGCATTCATCAGAAGCCGAGACAACATCCGATGTGTATTGAAGGAATGGTTCAACATACGTAGTGAACGTATGCGAAATGAACAGGGACGTTTTGGCAATCACCAGAACAGATCCAGCGCCCGATGTACGAATAGCTAGAGCCGAGCAACGACAAACAAGCAATGACAAAAGAGTTGGATGTTTCTATTACTAATGATAAGGTACATTGGAGGGCTGAACGTCGTGTACAGTTGCGAGGCATTTAGTCAACTACGACGTTGTCAGACGCAACGACCTGAGTCTTGGTAGTAGCGGCTTGATCGGAAGCAATGGTCGTGGCTGCCTCATTAGCACTAGGCACCGCCTCGACCGCAGCAGTCTGCGCCTCGTCGGCTGCTTCGGCTTGGTCATCAGCGTTTCCAGCGTCCTCGTCCGTAGCATCTTCCAGACCCGACAGATCATATTCGAGACAGAGTTCTCGGATGCTCTTGATGCAGTGGTCGTATCCCGCCTCGAAGAGTTTGTCAACCTCTTCGTTCAACTCCTCGAAGTCACGGTACCTATAATAATCCTTTCTCGCTCCTCCTCAGAAAGCCTCGAGCTCCGAGCCCTGGCCACTTTGAGTAACTCTTCCTTTGCACGAAGAGTCTCTTTGAGGTCCTCAGTCGCCCGTGCCATCCGTGCGGCATCTTCCTCGGCTCTCTTCGCCTTCAACCGCTCCACGTCCAGGAGCTTCTCGGCATCCCTAGCCCTCGCCCCAGCTTCCTTAGCCTTGCTCGTGGCATCACGAACTCTCTGGTCGGCCATGACCTGGGACTTCTTGGCCTTCTTGAACAAGGCCCCAACTAGGCCTAATTGAGTCTGCACTGAACCGTAGAATTCCTCTATGATCTTGTTGGCTCGCTTGGCCGATAACTAGGCCAACATTCTCGCCGGGGTCGCCCGATGAACCCATTCAGTAGCAAAGAGCTCCTCCGTGCATGCCAACGATGGCTGAGGGCTCGCAACATGTTGGTCTACGGTCGGTTGTTCCGATGGCTCGCGTCGCCCTTGAGATGATGTTGGACGAGGATCCGACGATCGGCGGTTCGTCCCCCGACCTGCGTCATCGGGTTCCTCCCTCAGACGCTTCAGTGGCCTACTGGCACTCTTCTTGCCACGACTCGCGAACCTCTTCGCGGCTCGGTTGGCCAATGAGGTGTTATGTTTTGGCCGACATCAAGAGCGGCCGATGACTTACCCTTGTCAGTCATCGCTGCGAGAGGAAGACGATGTTTAGCTGTTTACCCACAAAACACGGAAGTGTAACGTCGAAAAGGAAATGACCTTTGTCGGCCTTGGCAATCAGTTTGAACAATCCATCGAGCTGAAATAGGTCGGGTGGATCCAGCACCTGTAAAGAGTCAAACTCCGCGAGCTCGAAGTCGATGAGGTTTGGAGCTCGGAAGGCTTTTTGGTGAACATTCACTGCCGACCAGGTGGTCGGAAATGGCCACCCCATCGGGCTATGAAAAAAAACAAACTGCCTCTTCCAGTTGTGAACAGAAGAAGGCATTCGACCGAGGATTTGTCGTCCGGACCGAGCTGCAAAATATAGCCAGTCCCCGAAAGCTTTAACCAAGCAGCAATAAAAGAAAAGGCGTGTGGTCGGAAGGACCCTGGCCAAAGCACAAACCGCCAGGAAGCTGACAACCGACCTCCATGAGTTGGGGGTCAGTTGCGACGGAGCGACTCCCAGCTTGAAGAGGAGAAGGATAGCGAAGGGATGTAAAGGAAGGCAGAAGCCAGCTTGAACGGCCTTAGTATAAATACAGTCTCCACCCTCTGCTACGTAGTGGGCACAGATCTGACTCAAGTGATACATGGAGTAACTCTCCGGAAACACTAGTCCAGGGTGAGTTTTCATCCACACGAGGGTCTCGTCGCTAGTTTCACATTGTGCATCGGCAACGTTGTCGGCCAGCCGATGAGCTCCCGAGGTATGGGCAGAAGGATCCTTGGGAACGTAAGTCCCAGGATCAACAATGAAGCAATCATCAGAATGGTCTGACGGCTCACCGTCAAGCCGAGGAGAGTGGGGCATTCCATCAGAGGAAACCACCCCTGCTGAGTGAGTAGAGTTCTCGAAAGGAGAACCCCCAGACGACGAGCCCTCGCGGAGACGAGGACCAAAGGAGGAAGACTCAGAACTCAAAGACATGCTTACCTCTAAAGGAAGCAAGCAGAGATCGTAAGTAGCTAAAGCTCAGGCAAGGGACGTCGGAGCAAATATCGTCGGCACGTCAGTAGGTCACCTAGTAGTTGCTCGCGCACGAGGACAAGGGCGATATTTCGGCAACAGACTCCAGCATTTATAGAACTGGGGGCCAATCGAATCCAATGGCAAAAAGTTAACCTCCAATGCATGTGGTTGAGATCGGCCCACGTGCCATCACCAGATTGGCAATGGAACTGACCCTCCGAATTCCGATCAGTGCGAGCGGCGAGGAGCGCATGATGGCGCTCGGAAGACGAGGCGGCGAAAGTACATCGGCATGGCATACGAAGCTGGACGCGAAGGCTCGTCAGATGATGAGATGTTCGGCGACTCTGACAAGGCCATGACGCACCCTTGCGACAGGGCGGCTTCTGACTATAGGGTGACGTGGCATCCTGATGGGCCACATGCGTCAGCCAAGCCACGTGACAAGGTACGTGTTTATAGCAGAGAAATTTAGCTTCACCTTGGCCCGCGATCACGATCCGATCTGAACCTAGGGGGTCAGTGTTACAGGGGTTTCCAGGCAGGTCGGCTAAACTGAGGATGGCCGACCGCATTTGAAGATAGTTTGACATTCCATAGCTTTGGATGCTCGGCTTGAATCTCACCTCAGATGAGAACCGGTTCGGATCGGCGGAGTCGACGAGAATGACGAGGCGTCCGAACTAATCAAGGTATTCTCATCATGTTGGACCTCGGATCAGCCGACCTCAGTAAAGCCATAGGCCGACATATTACCTACGGCCTCACCAAGTATGATAGCTACAGCTCTGGTCTATGCGTCCTGGGCGTCTACAGCTCGGCCCAAGCGGGCCTATCTACAGCTCGACCCAAGTAGTCTTGAGAATCCGACCACAAGGGAGCTCACCGTTTTGCACCTCGGGTCATCGAAAGCTCGGGTCTAGCCAACCTGGAGCACGGCCCTCTCATGTGCCCCATCACAGCCCACACGGTCAACAGGCGAATAGGGCAATGACCGAGAGTCATGGAACCGCAAGTCATGGCCATTAAGGCCACGATCTCAGCAATCAGCCCTACAGGTGACAACCACGATCATCGCAACTCAGCAGAAGTAATGACACCCATCCGGCGGGAATCTCGATAACTCCCAGCAAGATTGACGGCTCGTCCAGCTCACACGTATGTATCCTAACACTATATAAAGGGTAGACACTCCACAGGGAAAGGTACTCTTTTCTCCCCCCACTCTAGGCCATATTGATCGCCTGGCAACTGACTTGAGCGTTGGAGTGTCTCCCCACCGAGCCCCCTTGGCGGGCTTTGCAGGTCAGGCTATGAGCTCGGGAGCAGCGTCACACGTCGGCCAAGCGCGCCTCAAAAGGGATTCATCGGCTTGGTCGTCTCGGCTCAATATGGCGAGAAGCGCCTCAGCGGTCACCTCGGCAGGAGCCGACCTATGTTACTATAGCCCATACCAAACTTTGAAGTATATGTTCTTTGTGTGCACTGACTATGAGGTATATCAAATGATAAACTGTGGAAGAATAAGTTATGCTTGTTTGGAAACTATTATTATGCTTGAGAAAACATTCTCCGCCATGTATCCATAGTCAAGTTGCACATAAAGGACATTCAATTCAAATAAGGTATATGGTTTCTTTTCATTTTGCCACTCATTTTTGCAAACAAATGGATTTCTGTGTTGGAATGTTTTTTTTTATGAACTTGTGTGCAATTGCTTGTTAACCATATGAAAGTCTGTCTTGAATTGTTTGAATGTTGATTCTCTACATGCACACACTATGGGGGAGTAAAGTTAAGTTAGATGAGTGAATTTTTTAGGGAAACTATCCATTCATCATTTGCTTTATTTTCCTTGCATGGAGCTCCAATCATATCTCTCATCTCAGCCTTCAAAAAGCATTCTCACAGCTCCTGTTGACAGCCCCATTCATTGCTGTCGACAACTACTAGTAGGTTTTCCTCTCCCCGAACTCAACATCTTTCAGTCTGTTAGCATCTGTCGACAGACAACATTGTATCTGTCGACAGACGCACCGTTCCTGAACACTGTAGTTCAACACTATTAGTAGCTATCGACAGGCTCACTATAACTGTCGACAAATAAACCTTAAACTGAGTTCTTCATATCCTTTCTCAACCTATTTCATGAGCATACTTCTCTACTGCATTTAAGGTGAAAATTGGTGACTTACTTGTGTTATAATCTTTCATATCCACATAATACCAACAATATTGTCTAAATCACAATGTTTTTGACATAATATTCTTTTGTGAGTCTAGGTTGCATCATTTTGAGTACATTTAACAAATCACATGAGTCTATCCTAACTCACTTGAATAACTCCCTTGTGGACTATCATTTTTCAAAGTCACGTGATACGTCCAAAGGTCATTGAAAGTTATGTCTTGCATTGGCTTTTAAACCTTATCTAACTCTTGACCTTGATCAAAAAAAAAAAAAGGAGAAAAGCTACCTATTTCAAACACTAAAATGTGTATCAAAAAGAAATATATACTAAGGGAACAAAGGCATAGCAATGCTGAGTATTGCTGAGTCACCAGGGACATGGGCATCATAAATGTCTATCTTCGAGTCAAAAAGCTTACTCAACAACTCTGTATAATGGTCTGATGGTCACTTCAACTGAGTAACTGGGGATACGGACATTACCCATGTCTATCTTCACGTAAAAGGTCATAGTGATCCTAATTACCACTTTTTCTCTTACTGTTCGTTCAGAAACAAATCATAAAAGGTGAAATAGAGTGTAGCCTCCTCATTTTTCTTATCAAGGCCAATTTGTTGTTAATGATTAATTGCCCATGTAGACATCTTTTTCATACACCTTTTGACTGTCACCCACTAAGAAATATGTTTTTATGCAATGGTTTTATTCAAGAGGATTGTCTTATTTTCATATGTTTTTGTCCAATGTATTCTTCATACTGCAACTTGAGATTCCAGGAATGTCATTTCACAACTATTGTAGATGTTTGACGTGTCCTAATCTTAGTGGGTATGACATTTTATAATGTGTATTTACCTAATTTTCACCTTATGTACACATTGGACGCTCATTGCCCCAAAAAATTCTGTCAAAATGCCTCTTTGGCACATTTCTGAGTATGCCTATCGACAGATGACTGTGCATCTGTTGATAGCCGGCGGCAGGGTCTGTTTTAGAAGCCCAACGGGCGTCTCTTTAGGGTTGAATTTTGTGGGTCCCTGTCCTTTGAAATTCTTTCCACTCTTTAAAAGGGAACCCACGACCCTTTCCTCCCTTTTCCACTTCCAAAACTTCATCCTCCTTCCTTCTCCACCAAACCCTTCTTCTCCAGGGTGCCAGACCAGATTCTACCCCTACTGTTCTTTCTTCCTCCTCGTGTATTTTCTTCTTTCTGAGTTCTTTTCCACTCTGAACTCCTCTCTTTCTCACGGCTCCCAAGGGAAAGAAACTTGCTTCCTATCACCGTCCCTTCTCTCCCTAAGCCGACGAGGGTTCCGGGGCTCCTGCGAGCGCCAAACCAAGCATCGTGATAATCGGCTGCCCGAGCTTGTCGTTCCCCGAGGTTTGCAACTCACCATGGTTTCGGGAACCTTCAGCAAATTTGTTCAGCCCCGCTATGTTGATTTTCCTTCTTTGGGAGACATGTTCCCCAATCTCCTACCCCTCTTTGACACCTAGGGCTGGACGGTATTTCTCTATTCTCACTTGAACTACTCTCCTACTGTCGTCATAGAGTTTTTCAATAATCTTGGCCTGTCTGGGGATGGGAATCTCTACACCTCTGTCAAAGGTACTCCTTTCAAGCTTACCTCCAACCTCATCAGCACTGCACTTCAAATTACTAACTCTGGGCTGATGTGCTTCTCAGCCACCCTTCTGCATCTAAATACTATCATCTCATCACCCTCCAAACTTATGATGCAACTAAGAAAATTGCCAAACTGAATGCCTACTCCTTTCCCCCACTGAATAGAATGACCCATCACATCTTCACCACCCTGATTGCTCCAAAGCATGGCAGTTGGGAACTCGTCACTGAGGTTCATAAATCTCTCTTTTTCTTCTTCCTCAAGTGCGAACAAATCAACTTGCCCGAACTCATGCTTCACCTGATCTGTCAATGCTTCTACAACCCCAAGAGATCAATGCCATATGCTTGCTCGGTCACTTCCTGTGACGGCCCTCGTTATACCGGTACGGTTATACCAACCCACGTCGGTATAGCAAGCATCATCACAGTGGGACATTTACCCAAACGATACAAACAGCTGAGATACACGCGAATATACGAACAGAGTAGCGGAAGTAAAAAGAACTACTGTCTTCATTCATTCATCATCCACATTTAGCATACATGTAATTGCAATAACATCAAAGAACTTAAAAGTTCACATAATTTAAATTGCTGAAAATTAAATACATAGATGTCCACACTTATAAAATTTTCTCATGATAGTTCTAGTACAATGTCACTTTTACATACTATGAAAACACAAAAGGGTACAACTGCTCCAACAGTCTAATCTCCGCGCTCGGAGTCCGTCTTCACCGTCTCCTCCAACGGTGCTGCGTCACCAACTACATCTGTACTCCGAAGCAAGTAGTGAGTCTAAAAGACTCAGCAAGTAACACTACTCATACCATACACGTACATCTCACAATAGGCTCTACACACACAATTTCAAAAGACTCAACATGTAGCATGCTTAAACCTTGAAATGAACAATCTATCATGATAGTTCTATCAGTAAACACATGATACATGCTTTCAGATTTCCTTAACGAAATGAATTTCCTAACACATGCTCTCTAATCATTCATACTCATGAAATTCTACTTTGCATTTTAACCAAAACATGAAAGCCATTAACATGAATTCCGCGCGTACATGAGAGGGAACACAACTAGCATGGAATCTACATGTTCTTGTACATATACATAACCATTTTCACATGATTAAGCTTGCTGGTTTTCACATGCCTTAGTAACCATAACCTACACATGAGAGCTACAATGTTATTTAAGACACAACATGTGAACAACCGAACATGGAATTGTGTACACATACTCATTTATTTGTCCCTAGCATGGGTTCTAGACACTTGTACATGTAAACATGTTCATAACATAATGAAGCTACTGATTTGGCATGGTTTCAGATTTGTCACAACATGGATTACATTATCATATCTTCACATTTTTTGTTTCACATTTTCTTTACACAAATTTCCAATTCACTTAAATTGCACTTTACACATACACATTACACATTGTTCACTTTCACATGAACACATGAACACATGCACATTACACATTCACATTTACACTTTCACATTTAGTGCCGTGACATATAGTCCAAACCACCAAAGAAGGACACAAACACATCACATCACATAGACGCCATCTAGGCAATACAATGGCGACTCTTGGACTGCGCAGACCGGGAGAACAAGTCTCCACCCTAACCAGTGGTACTTGTCCACCTCCAGGATTTCCCCCTAATGCCCTTAGGGTCACTTACACATTGAACCTTCTCAGGGGGACTTTTCCCTAATACGGTTCCACTGCCCTCTGTGGAAGCAATGCCACACTTGGCACAATTTTCACATTACACATCTTACCGATTTACGCACTTAGTTTAGCACATGACATTTACATTTTACTCATTCACTCATTTACACACATGGTGCTCTGTTTTCCTGACATGTCACTATAATCACAGAAATCTAGTGTTCAGGAGATTTCACAAATCAAGTTGACACATACAAAATCGAATTATTTTACAAGGCATACATTAGTTTCACATTTTTCATGGAAAATTGATATTGCATCATATACTGGTCCAAATGGCCTGAAATTTTAACCACAGACTGATTTCGGGATTAGGATTTCTCATGCAAATTTTCAGATTTTTCTGAACTAAGACGGAATTACAGAAAATCTAACATTAATTTCACATACTATGCACAATTCGATTTAACATGGAGTTAAACACAAACACAGTTTTATCCACTTACTGTCTGAACCCTAACAGGCATGGAACTACAGAATTTATTCCCAATTTATTGGACCATTCGTTTATTTATGGAAGATTTATCAAGACCTAGCATGATCCCTATTTTCCTAAACAAATTTGCAATAATTCACTCAAGCATGAAGATAATCTCAAAATTTTAGGACAGGGACTGAACTTCACATGCACAATCCTCACGAATTGGGCATTTAGACTTGTCCTAAATCATGCAAACATGGTTTAACACGATTAAAACTCATCACACATATATTTTCATGAATTAATTAAGTCCTAACATTCATGATAATCCATCCACACACACCACATCCATCACCTCAACATTGTACATACATATAAATGATTTACAGTATATCCTCATCGTGAAACATATTGAAAATAATCGTATAGGAGGGCAGAACAGTTTACTGTTCTGTCCAGATGAACTTGGCGACGGTCTCTGGCCGCTGATTCAAGGTCAACGTCATAGTCGATGGACGCTAAGTATGATCTTAGCGACTAGGGACTTTGCTGTCAATGCAGGTCTGTGGAGAACACAGACCCGAGCTCCAAAGATGGGGTGAATCTGAGGGTCTAGGACAAGAGGGAAAATGTACAAAAATAGTAAAACCAACCTAGACACATACGGGGACGTTATGAATGGGGTACTTGCCTTCAGAAAAATGCACCAATGGATCTAGGGCTCGGCGAAGCTCTCCTTGGGCTGTCCCAAGAAGCTCTTAGAAGTGCTTGACTCCGGGTTCCTGAGCGAGCTCCAGTGCCTTCCGAGGTCGGGGAGGCCTTCCTCGTCGATCCAGCAACCTCCTTGAAGTAGCAGATCCCCGGAAAAATCTTCAGGTTGAGGGATTTTGGGTTCCAAAGTGGGGGTTTTCCTCAGTTCAGAAACTAGGGTTTCTTCTCTTCTTTCTCTCTTGCAAAAGGGTGAAGAGAGGGGTTGGGGAAGCAGATTCGGGTTTAGACATATGGGAGAGGCTTCTCTCCCACGCATGGGGTGACAAGATGGCTCTCAGACCGTTGGGAGACATCTCCCCAATGGGTGAGCTGCCTTGCTTCCGAATTTCCGGCTCTGCTGCGCATGCAGGCCAGAGATGTTGGCGTCCACATCATTAGACGCTGGGATTAGTGTTGGCGTCCATGGGTGGACGCTGACACCTCATCGACATCCTACTATTGACGCCAATATGGCCTTCGGCCAGAAGTCTAAAACGTGCAGAAAACTATGCATGCCATGCATATATACATGCAATATGTATATGGTAGTGTATCATACTATCACCATTCAATACATGCATTATTTACATTTAGTTAAACACATGCACACGTAATTGTACTAATTAATGCGTACGTAATATGTATATACATACACAAGCACAAATATACATACACAAATACAAATAATGCGACGGAAATTCGAGGGCCTTACACTTCCCTTCTTCTCTTCATCGGGATCCATATTCCTAATAGTGAGCTTGTCACCCTCAAATCTCGTAGTGCCTTTGATCTCACTGCCGCCCATCGGATGGGCTATAAGCTGCTTGATGGGGTTGTCACAACGGAACTCAAGGGTAAGGAGCAGGCAGCTGATGAAGATGAATCTAATGAAGATGATGCGGATGAAGACTCCCAGTCCGAGCCAATGGATGCTCAGGGAGATGAAGCTGATGTTGCTGCTGATGACCAAGCGCCTGATGAGCCCTCTTCGAGATTTCATCTCTGCTCAAATGGCACAAATGCAGCTCCGCATGACCACTGGTTTCGAACATCTAAATGCTCGATTGGATCATGTTGATACCAGCTTGGACGCACTGGCTGACACCCAAGTCCAGCTTCAGATAAGGCTTACCAGGCTCTCCACAGTGCTTCACAAGCTTCGTCAGGCCTCTGCACCACCCGAGCATGACGATGTTTAGAGAGTCTAGGTGTTCACTATCTAGTGAATTGTTCACTTTGGTCAGGGCCTTGTCACTGATGTTGTAGTTTGCTTAACAGTCATGGTATCCCCTTCTTTTGCATTTCCTTTTGTCATGTCATGCATAACTTTTGTAACTGTGTGTACTGAATGCTCAATCAATGAAATTCACAGTTCTTTGCCACTTTATATTCATGAGTGCTTAACGTGTCTTTTTTGATGTTGCCAAAAGGGGGAGAAACATCAATATGCATAAATTGAACTTTTGTCATCATCAAAAAGGGGGAGAATGTTGGGTTTACATGTGTTATGTTTTTTATGATGAACCATACAATTGATGTTATGTAATATGAACAACATGATGAAAGTGACAAACTCAAGCATTGTCTAATTGTCCATTATATCTCACTAACAATGATCTTAAATGTAGGTGTGATGTATGCAAAACATGTACCAAATTCTAGAGCAAAATCTCAAGAAACTCAAGTTAAACAATTGTCTGTCGATAGATCTGCAAGCCCTGTCGACAACCAAGCATAGGTAACTCAAAATTGACTTCAGGACAGGTGTACCTATCGATAGACCCAGATAGCCTGTCGACAGATATACACAGGGAACTGATTCCCGGAAGACAAGTGTTCTGGACTGTTAGCGCCTATCGACAATGCATAGGGTGTTGTCGACAGACGGAGAGAAAGACTCCAGTTCCGTGATTTCCACATGTTTCCAAGTTGGGTGTTTCCTTCTACCACGACTCTCCATACTTAAACACCCATATATAAGGAATGTTTTGAAGGTATTCTCGTGTAGAAGCAGCCACCATACAAAACCCTAGCAAAATCTCAAGAAAAAAGTCTCTCTCTACTGCTCTACTTCAGCACTCCGTCTAGAGCAAAGAAGAACCATCTTCTAAACGGAGTTGAAGCCGGTTTGTCCATCGTTCAAGCTTCTACATCAACTCATACCTATCAAGATGAAGTTTGAAGCACATCTGGACGACCATCGTGAAGAGTTCTATCTCATGATTTGATTCTTCAACTCAGAACTCTTCTCTGTCTCTGTTTTTCATACTCAATGTGTGTGTTGGTGGGTCAAGTTTCTCTTGTGCTTGATTCACGTGGGTCATGTTGTTATGATCTTGTGTTAACATCAGACAACGTGAGTGTGTGTGTTGTAGAGTGAAACTCGCTCATAAGCAGTCGTTTCTGCGTGTGTGTGTGGACGGTGGACGTAGGATACACAAGTTGTATATTCCGAAGCACCTTAAATCTTCGTGTTCTATGGTTTTCCCGTTTTCACAATAGATGATTGGTAGGCACGCTGGTTCTACACAGGTTAGATTGGTTGTTCATGTTCTATTCACAACAAGCACACTAATTGCAAGTCAAACTAATCTTGAATCTATTTAAGATTTCGATAAGTTTGTATTTTCATCGAAAAGAAGGTAATTGTTGTTAGAGTTAGTTGTAATCTATTCAACCCCCCCCCCCCCTTCTAGATTACCATACTGGATATTTCGCATATCATTCAAATCTTTCATACCAAGTTCTTGGAGCTTGTTTCAGACCATTAGTGCTTTCTTTAAATGGAAAATATGATTTGGATATTTAGTATCTTCAAAGCCTGGTGGTTGCTCACATATACTTTTTCTTTTATGAAACCATTCAGAAACGAATTTTTAACATCCATATGAAATAAATTAATATTGAGAGAACATGCATATGCTAATAAAATTCTGATTTCTTCTAATCTAGCTACTAGGGCATAAGTTTCATCAAAATATATGCCTTCCTCTTGGGAATACCCTTGAGCTACAAGCCTAGAAATGTTCCTGGTGATTACTCCTGATTCATCCATTTTATTTCTAAAAACCCATCTGGTTCTAATACTGGATGGTCAGAAGGTCGGAGAACAAGAGTCCAAACCTGGCTGCATTGGAACTGATTCAGTTCCTCTTGCATAACAAGGATCCAAGATTCATCACCTAGGCTCAATTTGAGAGACTAAAGTAGAGAAAACACGAGGAGTGTGCATACCTCTTGTTCTTACCCTATCTTGAGGATCACCTATTATGTTTTCTTTTGGATGATCTTTGTGATACCTCAAATCTCTAGGCAGTCCTTCTTGTGGTACTTCTTGATGTTGAAGTTCTTCCAGTGGAGGATCTTCCTTTTCTTCTTCTTTTTCTTTGTCTTCAAGAGATGTTCTCACTGGATCCCTGCACAATTCTTCAACACAGTCTTCTTATTCTATTCTTTTAATAGAAGGGTTCTTTCATCAAATAGTATATGTACTGTTTGTTCTATGGCTAAAGTTCTTCTATTAAACACTTTATATCCCCTAGGTTTTGATATATATCCTAACAAGAATCCTTCACACTTTTAGCATTTAATTTTCCTACATTATCTTTACCTTTATTTAAAATGAAACACTTATAACCAAAAGGTCGAAGATGACTGATGTTGGGCTTCTTTTCCTTGTAAACCTCATATGGGGTCTTCTTATGAATTGGTCTGATCACACATCTGTTGATAATGTAGCATGCTGTGTTGACTGCTTCTGCCCAAAAATACCTTGGTAGATTGTATTCAGTAAGCATAGTTCTGGCCATGTCTAGCAGTGTTCTATTTTTTCTTTCTGCTACTCCATTTTGTTGAGTTGTTCTTGGAGCTGAGAATTATGTTCAATTCCATTCTCTTCACAGAATTTCGTGAACTCTTCATCTTGAATTCTCCACATGATCAGATCTGATACTTACAATATGGAATTTCTGGTTCTTTTGAACTACTTTGCTGAATTTCTGAAAAGCTGAAAAGGCTTCTGATTTGGCTTCCAAGAAAGACACCCAAGTGTATCTTGAGTAGTCATCTACTATTACATAGCCATATATCATTCCTCCAAGGCTGACTGTTCTCATAGGTCCAAACAAATCCATGTGAATTAGCTCCAATGGTTTGGCAGTTGTGACAACTGTTTTGGAGTGAAATGATGTATTGGTTTGCTTCCCTTTTGCGCAAGCTGAACATATTCCAGACTTCTTCATTTTCATTTTTGAAAGACCTTCAACCAGATCATGCTTTATCAATTTCTTGATGACTGAAGTGCTTGCATGACCCAATCTTCTATGCCACAAATCCAATTCCTCACTCATAGTTATTGCAAGACATAAATTTACTTCCTTTAATTTGGCTAACGGTAAAGTGTACAAATTCTTCACTCTTTGAGCTTCAAACACAATTTTTCCATCTTTCTGAATAATGCACTTATCATTTTGAAATTTTACTAGATGCCCTTTATCACATAACTGACTGATGCTTATGAGATTATGCTTCAAACCTTCTAAATACATGACGTCTTCAATCAAATTCTTATCCTTAGTAACAACTGTTCCACATCCTAAGACTTTCCCTTTTCCATTGTCACCATAAGTGACTTGACCAACTTAATCTCTAAAGCTTGTAAACAACTTCCTATCACCTGTCATATACCTTGAACACCCACTATCCAAATACCATTTGGACGCTCTCAACCGACCCTGCAAATAAAATTAAGTTGTAGCTTTTGGTACCCAAATTTTCTTGGGTCCTTGATGGTTAGTCTTAGGGATCCAACGTAAATGTCTGGTTGTGCATGTGCTAACAATGTGTCCTAACTGATTACAGTGACTACAACATAAATCAAAAGCATTATTAACATGTGCAGTGTTATGAGATTTCTGTTTTTGTTTATAAACATGCTGATTAATCTTTTTAGGATTTTTGACTTCTTTTTCTTTTACATTGAGGAGTTGGATATTTTTCAGGATACACAACATTTTCTTCATTGTGAGGAGGTGTATATCCTACTCCATACCTTTTCTTACCTGTTCTAAATCATTTTAATCTAACAAACAATGATTTTTTACAGTTAGAGATTTTCTCTATAGTACCTCTTAGGTAATTATTTTCTTCTTGTAATTTTTCTTCATTCTTAAGTTCTTTTAAGTTTGACTATATCTCCGTGATTTTACTATTTTTATTTTTTAAGTATTCACATAGTAATTCATTTGCTATTTTGATTTCACTTAAACTTTTTCCTAACCTTTATGCTTCATTCATTAGGAATGTATTAGCCTTTTCTTGGTTTAGCAAATTTAATTTAACTGTTTTCATTTGTTTTACTACAATTTTATATTTTTCATATAGCTCATTGAAGGCATCTTCAAGACTGTCTGAATCTGATTCCAAACAGGTAGTAAAAGAGGTTTCGGAATTTACCTGCTCCAGTCCTGCCATGAGGGCTACATTTGCCTTTTCTTCCTCTTCATATTCTGAACTTGAGGAGTCTGAACTGGTGGCTTCCTCATTATCCCATGCTGTTGCCATTGCCTTTTTCTTGTATTTTCTGAACTTCTTTTCTTTGTCTTTCTTCTTGTCGGACCTTTCTGTTTGATCCTTTTTCTCAACTTAGGACATTCAGATTTGTAATGTCCTGGTTAGTTGCATCCATAACAGGTTGGCTCCTTCTTCTTATCTTTCTTGAAAAATCTCTTGGAGCCAACTTCTTCTTTTTGGCAAGGATTCTTTACAATTTCCTTGACAACATTACCTCATCATCACTGTCATCTAATTTTTCTTTGGAGTCTTTCGATGAAGAGGAGTCTGCAACCTTCAAAGTATTTGACATTTTATTTTTTGAATAATTTTTAGAAAATCTCCCCATATTAATTTCATGAGCCATGAGGGATCCGATTAATTTATCAATAGATAATTTGGTTAGATCATGTGCTTCTTCAATGACAGTTACTTTAGGGGTCCAAACATTAGTTAAGGATCTTAGTATTTTTTTGACTATTTCTTCATTAGTAAGGACTTTTCCTAGAGAACTTAGTCCTACTATTATGTTAGAAAACCTGTTATATATCTGAGTTATGTTTTCATTTGGTAGCATTTTAAATTGTTCATATTGGGAGACAAGAATGTCCATCCTAGTTTGTTTTACCCTATCAATACCTTCATATGTGACTTGCAATTTATCCCACATTTCCATTGCAGTTCTACAGGCTTGTAATCTATAAATTCTCTTTTAGACAATGCGCAACAAAGATATTTTTTGCCTTATATTTTAGGGACATTTTCTCTTATCGGCTATGGAAAGAGCAGAAGAGGATTCACCAAGACTTGAAAATCACCTTGTTCTATTACCTGCCATAAATTAAAATTTGTACCTCTGATGAAGCACTCCATCCTCATCTTCCAGTATTGATAATCTTCACCATCAAAGAATGGTGGCCTTGTGACAGACTGACCTTCATAGTTGTGAGCTTCAGCTGCCATTTCTTCTTAAATCTTTAGATTCTTCTGAGAAGACCTCACTCTCATACCACTTGTTGGATTGAAATTGCACTTGAGATGTCCTAGAGAGGTGGGGGGTGGGGTGAATAGGACTTCTTGGCTTTTAAAATTTTCTCTGAAATTACACAGCACTAAATAAATTCATTAGTACATAGTGTGGTGTGTGATTCAAGTGTAAACTAGGCGGAAACAATCATACAAATGGACAAAGGGATTTATCCTGTTTTGGCCCTTCCCACATGGAAGTCCTACGTCTAGTCCTCAAGCCACCGCTTGAGATTCCACTAACTGCCAATGAATTGGCCTTCTCTCACCCTTGAGAGGAAATACAATCCCACTTGCTCCAAAGCAAGTCTTCCCTAAATAGGGTAACAAGACAACCTTACACAAGGCCTTCCCTACACAAGAAGGGGATAATAGGAACAACCTCCTGCAGAGATTAAACAGAAGAAAAGGATGAACAGACTCTTGTGTGTTTGCTTCAAGATTGAGAAAACACACTTACTTCAGAAAGGCTAACAGATCAGAGATGTAACTCAAATCCTTTCTAAAAAAGCAGGGTCGACTTTAAAAACAAATGCAATTACAATTTCCACCCAGACACAAGACTTCTATGAAACTGAGAGAGCTTTGAGAATTTTTCTGAAAGGGAAGCTCTCCAACTTGTGGCTTGGAAGAAGGCTTGCAAGATTTCTGGCTTGAGAAAAATTCCAAGTGTTGAGCTCACTGGAGTTGCAATCACTTCTTCTTTTTGTTGTTCTCTCTGTTGAAATCTCTTTCTTGATATCTCTGTATCTTCTCCTTTCAAACTCCAGCTTCTTTTATATTCCTCAGAAGAATGTAGCCGTTTGAAAATGGCCATTGGAAATCTGGCCGTTTGAGTAGAGATCTAGGATCCTTTGAATTTTGCTAAGTTTGTTATCCATGTGTCCTTCTGCTTCTTTGCTTCTTTCTAATGTCTTCAGATGAGAGTTGTATCTTCACAGCTAGAAGGCCGGCTTCTCATTAAGTGGACTGTGAAAGCTCATTGCCAAAAACATGATTCAATAAATGTCTGCAGCAAGGACAAGACAAAAAGAAAGAGAGCACCTCCATGCTTTTGAGGTAGGTGAGTCAGAGAAGATAAGAAAAGCATGGAAACCTCGTATAGGCATCCTTTCTGACTAGTAAATAAAAGATAGATAGTTGTGCTAGAAGGTGAGGTGAGGGTCTGACAGTGGTAGGTGAGTTCCTGTCAGATGCCCATGCGTATGACAAGCATTAAATGCAACATATCTTCAGTATGAGGAAAAAACGGGTTGCTGTCACTAAGCAATATATCAATTTGAATAAGAATCATAGATGCAAACAGAAACAAATTTAGAAGAATACTTTAAGTATAATATGTTTCATTTTGTCAAAAAATAATGATAATATGATGGATTAATTTAAAATATTTGGTTAATGAAAATTGTATCAATAAAGATATGCAATCAAGCTTTTAGAAGTTTGTTAAACTGATATCTTTAAAGAGCAAGAACACATACATAACTGACAGTGAAGTCGGAAGAAAGAGATTATAATCCGGCTCTAAGAGTCAGATACAGAAATAGACTGATTTGACTTCATCAGAAGATACCTTGGGATTATGTTATTCGACTTTGAAGTTTGAATAGAGTTGCATTAGAAACCATAATTCGACTTTAGTAGTCGGTTATAAGAGAATTTGACTTCCTTAGAATTGAGTAGATTCAGAACCAACAATTCGACTTCAGAAGTCGGATACTGAAGAGTTAGATTTATGAACCATTCGACTGTAGGAGTCGGAGTTGGCAGTCAGATTATGTAGTAGTGGTCAGGACATAGAAAGTTCGACTTTAGAAGTCGGATACTGAAGAGTTAGATTTATGAACCATTCGACTGTAGGAGTCAGAGTTGGCAGTTGGATTAAGTAGACTGTGGACTTAGAAAATTTTCTGGGATAGATTTTGTCCAAGACTCTTCGAACTTTCTTTCTGTGATATAACTTTAATTATAGAGCATATAACTCTAGATTGTAGAAAGTCTTTTAATGGTTTTTGTCATAGGAAAATCATGATATTATTTTAATTTAAAATCTTAGATTTTCTTAGGGGTAGTTGCTAAACACAAACCGCAGCTGGGGGTTGGGGAGTTATTGTGGATGAGGATGGACTCCAATGGAGGATAACTGGGAGGTGGTTGCGGAGCCTGCGCATGCAGACCATGTCGTGACGGCCAAGGTGGTCGCGACAGCCATGGTGGATGCGACCAAGAAGCTAACGCGATGCCACGATCAGTCATGTTAATGATAACCGATCATATTGGAGTTTTAATCGATTATTTGGAAAATATAATCGATTATTCATGAATTACAATCGGTCAATTAGTAAGAACGCGACCCTCAAATCCATCACGTTAAGGTATGAGGGTTGAAACCCTAGGACAAGGACTCTGAAAGTGATATTTGGACGAGATAAGCTGAGAATTGGGCTTTAATGGGATCAAAACATGGCTAACGAATGGGCTAAGGATGAGTGACCAACTTGGGGCTCATTAAGGAAACAAGAAATATGGTTCAACTTATGGGCCAGAATCGGGTGCATATAGATTGCCCCTCCTTGGCTTCCACTTTGCAAGGGAGCATAGTAGAAGTGTAGCGGAGGTGTCATTAAATGACGATGAAGTGGAGTTGATGTGAAGACAAACTTTCTAATTCGGATTGGAATGGGAATTCGTATTCTGAATATAAAGAATAGTTAGACATTCAACAAGAACTCATTATTAACCAAGGATGAGTCATGATAGCTCAAACACCTATATGATGCATGCTAGACTAAAAGAAAAGAAATCATAAAATCAAATGCAAAGAAAGGAAAAAAATAGAAAATATATTAAGGATAATATTGCTAAACCAGACAAGAATGGGTCGAGAATCTTCCTACAACCACTGTGCAAGACAGAGTCCATCATCCCTAAACTTATCCAACTTAACGACATGTCCAACGATTAAGAATGTGTATCTAGATCATCACTATTTTTTATGAAGGGGAACTCAAATTCCAAAAGACACAGAGAACCAGTCGGTCCTTGAAACGGTATAATAAGTAGGCTAACATATAGTAATTCAAGGGAATAAGGAGAAGATCATACCTGCACTTACCTGTAATGCTCCATTTTTATGATTTTCTACTTTTTGTGGTTTTTTATTATAAATAAACATACGATAAACAACTCGAGCAAAATATTGACAAACAAGATACAAACAAGGCATAAATAAGTAGACACAAGCACAAGAAAACACAAAATACACTATCGCGACATGTCGGGGCGTCACGACACTGTTCTGTGCGCTGGACCCCGAATCCGACCCCTATCTCTATCACATGGGCTATCCTACCACTATTAGAACTCCTAAACACAATCCTAATGCTACTCTAACCCCTAGGTACGAATTGGAGTGGGATTAACCCCTCCTAGGGCTCTATAAATAGGGGTGCATGGCTCCAAATTCGCAACCCACCTTCTCTCTCTTCCACTCTATTGATTTTCTCTCTCTCTAAGCCATGAAGAGATCTTCTTCCTTCCTCCAAGCCTACCCTCCCCCTTATGGCGGTCCCAAGGTAGCTATGACGGCCTATGAGGAGCTCCACTGCCTCACCTTAGTGCCTGGTCATGTGAGCTCAAGACAAGATGTTCAAGTAAGTTCTTCTAGCACATCTTCTGGTCTTTCTCTCTCCTCTTCTTCTTCTTCTTCCAACCTCTCTCTCCTTCTAGATCCTCATGGGTGGAAGACATTATTACAAAATTCCATGGTTAGAGCCCATGATAAAGGCACTCC
This sequence comes from Colocasia esculenta, assembly GCA_014218235.1. Classification (NCBI taxonomy): domain Eukaryota; kingdom Viridiplantae; phylum Streptophyta; class Magnoliopsida; order Alismatales; family Araceae; genus Colocasia; species Colocasia esculenta. Next base: position 44,394,109 of record CM024761.1, on the reverse strand, counting down.
CTATAGCATCCATCAATCTTCTGCAGGAGTGGAAGTTGACAACTGTGCTGGTGCTGGCAAGGAATTATCACAAGATCGTACACATCTGGGATAGCATTACTGCACTTGTGGAATTGTGGCATTGTGATACCCCGAAATTTTTATTCATTTTATATTGTGCATGTATAATTATTTGTTGTGTGTATAGTGTGTGTATTCAATTATGCGTATTATAATTTCTATATTCCTTATGAACTCATGCATGTATATATGTGATATTTTTCGTGAGAATAGGCAATTAGCTAAATTGATGTGTATTGTGTATACTAAAAATACTAGGCTTGTAATACTTAAGTAATACTATGCATGCTAATCTAATTACCGATGTGCATGTTATGTTTATCTATTTCATGCATAATGTATATAATTATGTTGTAAATGCCTATATATTTATGCATATGATAATTCAAGTATGTGCATGCAAGGATTTCTTTTGTTGTATAGATTATTCATAGATAACTTATTCCAAATTGTATCTTAATAATATTATGCATACTCTATCTAAATCTTGAAGTGCATACCATCCTGCCTATTCCATGGAGGTTGTGTGTAAAAATATACATATATGTATGCTACCTTATACATATGATATCTATCTATTTAATCCTATGTACATCAATTCATCTATAGTATGTGAATAATACATAGATAATATTGTCCATGTAATAGATAATTTGCTATGGACCATGTAAGTATATGTATGCTATTTTCATACGAGTATAAAACATACATAATTGTACATGCATTATCTAGTTATCAATGTATGTAAATCTCATGCATATGGTGCGTGTTGTACACATAGTAAGAAATTATTATCATGCACTTTGTAAATAATCATGAGTTTATTTACGAGCATGCAAAATATATATTTAAACGTGTGTGAATTATCTAATTATTGAGGTGCCTATTCTATTTAATTATTTTAATGCACATAGTTAGTGCTGTGGATGTGCGTATGTATACATACATGTGTTATCCTTGTTTAAATAATATTTATCTACTTTAAGCATGTTAAATTATTTAGGGTGTGTAAAGTACTTGGATGATAATATGAATACAATATTTAACTAATAATGGACACATTTTAATCATAAGTTCATGCGTAATGTATGTAATTATGCAATGTGTACGTATGTGTGCATATATGTATGTATTGATGCATATTGTTCTTAATTATGATTAGTGTAAGTTGTAATTAATTAAATATTACATAATGCAAGTATTTTATGTTGTAATGATATATGAAATTATTTTTGCATATACTAAATTATTTTAGTGCATTTATGCATTAAATTCTAGGTCTGTCGATGTTTCGGCTGCACAGGGCTGCTGGCGGCCAGGACCTGGACGCCAAGACACTGCTGGCGGCCAGACCTGGACGCCAACCCCCAGTGGGCGGCCACCCCCTGGACGCCAACCCCCAGTGGGCGGCCAGACCTTGACGTCAACTGCCAGGTTGACTACAATCGATATTGACGTTAATATCCTGCTGCGTAACGGTTCCAGAATTGTTAATGTCCGTGTTTTGGCTAGTTTCAGATTAGGAAACCCTTCCTAAACCTTTGGTAACCTACCCTAATGCGTACCCGAACCCTTGAACATATAAAATACCCACTCATGGATGAGGAAAAGGCTTTCAACATTTGGTGAAAACCCTAGCTCCGAGATGTTGAAAAGCTGAACTTTAGAAGGCCGGATCCATCAACTGGAGGTGTTCCCCGAAGAGCTACAACATCTGGAGGATAGCCTATACATAGAGGAAGAGATCCCAACTCCGAGGAGCCATCTACATCGACAGGAGAAGAAGATCTAAGGCGTTTCGGAGCACCTTTTTGATAGGGCCGAAAAGGGCTTCACCGACGATTCTGATCTTTGTAGATTTTTTTAAGAGGCAAGTAAACCTAGATCTTGATCCTATACATGTCCCCTAAGTCCTAGGTATTTTTATGGATTTTTCCTCGCGTCCTAGAACCCCGAATTCACCGTTGTATGAAAATTCGTATGTATGTGCTGCTGGGAGCAAGTAGAAGGCAACATAGGTTGCAGTCAAGTTCTTCAGAAGAAGTTGACGGCAACATCCCTTGACGTCTACTTCTTCAGGACCTGAAAGTGTGCTTTTTGATCTTCTTTTGTTGTTTAAATAATATCTGGATATGGGTATACTCTGAAATTTTTATAGGTGTTTGTATACTGTTAGTAGGTCATGTCATAATATTGCCTAAATTTTATGTGAACCATGTAAATTATGAAAATTTAATAACTGTACTATGTGCACCACATAAGCATGTTTAAATATGGTATAAATGGAATTACTGTAAGTTAGGATGGCATAAATTTTACATGATAGTATGAGTACTAATATCTGACTTCTAAACTGTTAGAACATAAACATGATCACATGTACCATGTTTAATGATGTTTCGATAAATATGACTGAAATCTGTTTTAAATTGTAGAAATTATATTTACTGTTTGAAAAATCTAGAAAATTGAAGATGTGATATGTTTACTGTTAGTAACCTGGGATAAAAATTTGGAACTAATCTAATGACAGTAATTTTAATTATTAGTTAAACTATGTGGATTATTCATATTTGATAGGATAAAAACTAATCTTATGTAATTCAGTAATTTGCTGCATGTTAAAATTGTAATAGGAGTTGTTTACTTCTGAAAAACCATAGTATCATGATCAGGTCAAATGAGATATAGGCAAATGGTAAATAAGGTATGAAGAGGTATTAAATAGTATATGAACAATACGTGACTAGTGTGTGAAAATGTGAATGAGTGAATGTGTAATATTGGGCCAAGTAATGACACTGCTACCCTAGAGGCATCGAGAGCTCTACATAGAAAAGTCCCTATGGAAGGCTCTACATTGTAAAAGTTTGTCCTAAAGGCATTGGGAAAAACCCGGAGGTGGACAAGTACCACTGGATAGGGTGGAGAGAGCTTCTCCCGGTCTGCGCAGTTACCAAGATTCACCACTTCATTGCCTAGGTGGTGGGTATGTGATATGAGTTATGTGATATGAGTTGTGTTATGAGTTATGTGCTATGAGATATGATGAGTTATGAGTATGAGATATTGGTTTGTGTCCTCTAAAAGGTAGTTAGGACCATGTGTCATGGCATTTTAAGTAATTGGAATATGTATAAAGTGTAAGATTATATGCGAATGTGGCACATTATGAGTGCAAATGATATGATATGTGATAAATGAAAACCAAAGAGTAAATGATGTGAAGAATATGTGAAAAGATATGTAAGAGACAGTTAATGTTATTGAAAGTGTGCTTGCATGTGAAAACCGATGTAGTGATGCATAATGTTCATGTTTTCATGCATTGATTACCTCATTTGCAATATCATGCTTATCATCATGTCATGTAGTTTATTGTTCTTCATGTAATAGTGTATGTGAATAAACATAAGTAACAATGTCATTTATGCAACATGAAAGATGAAAATGTAGAATTGTGAATTGGATAAGATAGCATATGAACAAATGTAAATCCATGTAATTGAATGTAATCCGTGTCAAAACAGCAAGTAAAGTGTAGTTATGAAGGTGATAAATGTATGTAATATTAATTAGGTTCCATGCTAGATGTGATGTTCGCTTAGTATAAAGTTTCATGCTTTAGTACTTATTGTTGCCAACCAATTTGACCATGTTTTAACTTCTCAATTCATGTTATAAAATATGAAACCATGTGTATGAGATGTATGTACATTTAAAACAGCAAGCAAAATGTGAAATTAAATATGAAAAGTGCATGTGAAAAGTGAATAGTCATCATATTAGTTTGTTCACTCCTTTATGTCTAATTCTATGTTCTAGTTGTAGAAATATGTCATGAAATGAATTAATGTGGAAATGAAGGAATCATGTTATGTGTTAAGTGTAGAGAATATGTACAAGTGTATAGTAATAGTATCCATGATTTAGAATAAACATATGATAGAATGAAGCATGTCTAGGTGATTAAAAATGTGTTGATAGCTAAGAGTCTGTTCCATGTGTTTGGGAGTTTAAATGATAGTATGTATTCATGAGTGTTTAATAGCTTAATGTGAATGTGATATGTTTAAGATTAAGTCTTTGCTTTACTTGCTGAGTCTTTGGACTCACCCTTGCTTCGGCGTACAGGTTGACAGGTATCCCGTGCTAGGGGGAGAGACGCTATCTTGGAGGAGAGGCTTTTGAGGAGCAAATAATAGTTATATTTTCCTTTCATAGTTGAATAAAAATGTTATTTGGACAATGTAGCTCTTTCATCATGTAATAATGTGGACATTGTCGTTCTATTTTTGCACTATATAGATTGTGGAATATGGGATGATGATGGACTAAGTTAAATTGTTGTATTTATTCCGCTGAAATCAATTGCTATCTACGTACTTTTCAACCTATCGGCTAGTGTTGGGTTTTATCCCACTGTAATGACGCTCTTTATACCGATGGGGATTGGTATAATCGTACTGGTATGAGGAGGGTCGTTACAGGCATCCCCAGACGCACATCTTCATGTTCCCTTCCTTCGAAGCCATGATCCTACTGGTGGAGCTGGAGATTATGCTGGGGCTCCTCAAGGATAAGAAAGGGGCGGAGCACCTCATCTCTCACACTGTAGCCCCTGTCGACTCTTGGGCTATTCTCGGCGAGATCACCACTAGGACATGGGATTTGATTACTATGACAAGCCCAGGCTACATCCACATGATCCCCCTCTCTCAGTGGATTGCCTCATAGTGCAAGAGGAAGACTGGGAACTATTGGCCATTGCCAAGGTCGTCGCCATCTGCATATGCGGCGTCATCATCTTCCCAACACAGGATCATCTCTTATCTGTAGCCAACCTGAGCGTCATCAGCAGCGTGTGGGAAGGTATGCCTATCTCCCAAGCTGTCTTAAGCTATTTATATGCTGGACTTTCCTCGGCAGCTACTGGCGGACCCTTCTTCAGCTCAGTGATCATCCTTGAGTGTTGGCTGGGCATGCGCATCTACTACAAGGCGACGAATGACACCTCCGTCAAGTGCATGAGCATGGTCCATAACCCTCTCTCATTCTTCGGCACTCCATTGCACATGACCACCCAAGCATGGTGTAAGACCACAGCGGTCAAGGGGTTGAAGGAATGGAGACTATATCTGAACACCCTGTAAGTGGAGCAGTTTGAGATGCAGCCAGCCTTCCTCCTCAACAAGATTATCCGCCTTCCTCATTGTGTCGGCCTGGACCTACAGTTGGTAGGGAATGAAGCACTAGTCCTCTACAACCCCCACCAATGTTATCTTCAGCTTGGTGTGTCGCGCACGGTCGTACCAGCTCTCTCCCACTACCTGCCTATTCAAGTAAGGAAGATGAACAACGCACAAGACGAGTGGGATGTGAGGAGCGCCATCATACATTGGGAGGTGTGCGCTGCGAGCTTCATCTCGATGGAGGTGATAGAAGACGATGACGTGTACCAAGAATACCCATAGGCACTGAGGTGGATCCGACCACGTGGAGATTGCACCATGGCGGAGGCTGCACAAGGCATAGGACAGGCTTGAGGGGGGGGGGGGTAGGAATTGTATTAGGTGGTAGCTAGGGCATGAAAATATGATTGATTGACGATAGACATGATTAGAATATGTATTTGACAATTTACATCAATAAAATCAAACTTGTATTCACTGCTGCATGCTTTAAGTAATGTCGCGATAGCTACGGACATCGCCTTAATGTCGCGACGGCTCAATAGGACGTGACAATGTCGTGGCTTAGTAGGCTGTCGCGACATTAACGCGACGTCTATAGCGGTCGCGACTCTAACCGAGAGTTCAAAAATGTAGTGGCCCCTCCTTTCCTTTTTTCGCGCTCATAGTCTCTCCTTCTCCGGTGATTCGAGCTCCGGCGATGCTTGCTCTTCGGCGATTCTGTGTTCTCTCTCTGTCTTCCTCCCTCACTCTCTTTCACTTTCTCTATCTCTTCCACCCTCTCCCTTCTACACGGCGATGGAAGGCGGCGAGAATGATGGTGGAAGCCCCCAAGGTGGTGAACGGTGGAAGTGGCCAGTGTCAAGGTGACTCCGGCGGCATGAGGAAGCGGCCCCGGTAGTTGAGGAAGTGCTGGAGGTCGAGATGGCGAAGGAGGAGACGGAGGCCATGGACATCGAGGTGGCGACCAAGGCTCGGAAGGTGGCCATGAAGAAGGTGAGTGCCCATAGCCCTAAACCTTGATTCTTTCGTGTGGATGTGGATGGCAAGGCCCCATAGAGGGCGGATGTAGGGTGAAAGGCCCAAGGGAACACCCCAAGAGAACCGTCGCCGGAGAAGGAAAGCTCCAGTTGGCAACTGACTGAGAACGCGACGCCCCACCCCATCGCGATAAGGATGGTCGTGATGGGGTCAGAGGTCGCGACAATGATGTGACGGTTCACGGTCGTTGCGACATGGTTGCGGCCAACCTGGGCATTGCGACAAGGTCGCGATGCATCGGGGCGTCGTGACAAGATCGTGACCCAATGGGTCGACGCGACCTCAGTCGAGAGCATCTAAACTGCATGATTATGTTGGCTGGTTGCTTCTTCTTGTTTGCAGGGTGAGATACGGGCCAGGGTGTCATGGCTCTTGGTTATTGCAGTGTATCTGGCCCTCCCGAGCTTCTAGAGGGAGAGGCTATACGAGATGGGTTTTAAGGAGGTCCTCCGCATAGAGCGGATGAGGGCAGACGTTCCCTTGACATAGGTGTTGAGGAGCAGGTGGGACACGGAGGCGACCACCTTCATGTCCCCATGCGGTCACATGATCCTCGACCTCGATGACGTAGGCAGGATAACTGGGTTGAGGGTATATGGCCGCCCGATTAGTGGATTCACCTACCCCTATTATAGAGACATGGACTAGAGACTCCTAGGGTTGGCGATCGGCCGTAGGTCTTCCTCAGTTCAAAGGGTAGATCTACAAGAGAGTTTGGGGCTAGTCCAGACAGGGAGAGAGGTAGGGGAGACGGCCGATGAGCTGCTGGACCCGCTAGTGAGAGGGTGTAGAGAGACCCTAGCTAGTAAGCCTGGTGCTCACGTAGACATGGATCTATGTCGCTTCCTCATGTTCTTCCTCGAGAGACTGTTGTTTGCCACGAGGGGTGACACGGTCCACTACCGCTGCCTACCATTGTTGTAGGACCTAGACCGGGTAGGGGATTATGCTTGGGGTGCTACCCTTATGGAGCACCAGTTTGATATCCTAGGATCATCCGACCGGCAGACTATAATCAACAGATTCTTCCCCTTCCTCCAAGTACTCTTCTCTTTCTCCTGCCACATTCATGCTTTCCAATTTGCATACCTGTGATCTAATTGTGCTTCTTCCTCTGCAGGTCTGGACCTACCTCCACCTCCCAAGTCTGGGAAGGGGTACTTTGAAGTGACTGGGCCTCATGCCCCTAGCGAGGCGGTGGGTGCCATGCCGAGACATGCACCCCTTAGAGGAGCAGCTGGCGTCCATCTAGCTCGACGTCTACCCTCAGCTCGATGTATGTACTATTCTCTCTCTAATCCTCACTTGATTTCCTTAAATGCCTTGGACACTGACAAGAGGTGTTCTTTGTGGTGCAGGTGGTGTGGCAGCCATACCTAGAGAAGGGAGATGAGAGCTAGCCCTGGTTGGAGAAGGCTGGCCCCTACTTTGCTAGGGCGACGTGGGTGCATGCTCTCAACCTGTTGCTTCCTCTCCATCTACATCTGACTCAACGAGCACTTGGGCTACGTCAGAGTGCCGTGGAGTTTCCTATCCAAGGTAGGACAACTAGGCCTCTCCAGAGCTTCCCTTTTCGGGACTTTATGACACGACTGATTGGCACAAGAGGGCCAAGGAGCAAATCGTAGATTGGGAGCACCGAGGGCGTCGGGTCACGTCCGATGCGCAGACAGACATGGCGTACCAGTAGTCTTTCACCTTGAAGTATGGGACAAGGGTCTATAGGTGTCACGCCCCGATGAGGAATATCGGAGCGCAAAGGCAGTTGCAAGAAAAAGGTATAGAGCGAATACTAGACATCAAACCATTGCACATTGAATAATACTAAAGCAAATCTTTCTCATTAATAACTTTCCAAATGTCTAGTTACAACCAATAATATCAGCGCCATTCTATAGGGCCCAATTACATTTCAATAAAAGGAAATAACTAACTACAACTCTAAGATAACATAACGACTCGATGGTACTCCTGGCTTCACTCTTGGTCATTCCCTTCCTCGTGAGTGTAAGTGTCATCCTCGGTCTCACCTGAGAACACAACATCAAATAACGTAGGGTAAGCGATAATGCCCAGTAGGACTTAAATCTCAGGCTCAAGTAGGCTTAAAATATTAACGCATTTAATGGCAGAGTATCTAAAGATAGCAGGTACAAGAGAGTCAAAATATAGCAGGGATAGCACAACAGTACGAGTATAGCACGAATATAGGATGGCCATAGGACAACTGGCACAAGTAAAATAATAGCACGACGAGTATAGCACTTGTTTGTCATTCTAGACATCGAGAGTGTATAGCACGTTTTGTGTTTTGATTGTCATATAGATAGTCGAGATAGATAGCACTTGAGTGTAATGCCAAACACTCTGATCATTTAACTCCCATGGGCACTAGCACTTTCGGGCGCACATCCCAGGACTAGATCGGGCCTTTTATATATTTCCAGGCATTGGTTATATTGTTTATCTTTAGACAATCGGTCAATGGCCAATATAGAGTACCAAGAAGTAGATGAGAGCACTAGATGAGTAGACGAGATAGTAGAGTGAACGTGAATAAATGAGCGAGTAGAGTACAGACGAGAGCTAGTGGACATTGCACGTAATGCGACGAGTAAACAGGTGATAGTAACAGTTGCACAACACGCGCACTTGGTGTTGGCAGTCAGGTGGAACTCACGATCTTCCCGTTGGGCATGTTGTGCACAAGTCCAGAGGTCCGACATGGCATACCAGTAGTCTTTCACCTTGAAGTATGGGACAAGGGTCTATAGGTGTCACGCCCCGATGCGGAATATCGGAGCGCGAAGGCAGTTGCAAGAAAAAGGTATAGAGCGAATACTAGACATCAAACCATTGCACATTGAATAATACTAAAGCAAATCTTTCTCATTAATAACTTTCCAAATGTCTAGTTACAACCAATAATATCATCACCATTCTATAGGGCCCAATTACATTTCAATAAAAGGAAATAACTAACTACAACTCTAAGATAACATAACGACTCGATGGTACTCCTGGCTTCACTCTTGGTCATTCCCTTCCTCGTGAGTGTAAGTGTCATCCTCGGTCTCACCTGAGAACACAACATCAAATAACGTAGGGTAAGCGATAACGCCCAGTAGGACTTAAATCTCAGGCTCAAGTAGGCTTAAAATAATTAACGCATTTAATGGCAGAGTATCTAAAGATAGCAGGTACAAGAGAGTCAAAATATAGCAAGGGGTAGCACAACAGGTACGAGTATAGCACGAATAGTAGGATGGCCATAGCACAACTGGCACAAGTAAAATAATAGCACGACGAGTATAGCACTTGTTTGTCATTCTAGACATCGAGAGAGTATAGCACGTTTTGTGTTTTGATTGTCATATAGATAGTCGAGATAGATAGCACTTGAGTGTAATGCCAAACACTCTGATCATTTAACTCCCATGGGCACTAGCACTTTCGGGCGCACATCCCAGGACCAGATCTGGCCTTTTATATATTGCCAGGCATTGGTTATATTGTTTATCTTTAGACAATCGGTCAATGGCCAATATAGAGTACCAAGAAGTAGATGAGAGTACTAGATGAGTAGACGAGATAGTAGAGTGAACGTGAATAAATGATCGAGTAGAGTACAGACGAGAGCTAGTGGACATTACACATAATGCGACGAGTAAACAGGCGATAGTAACAGTTGCACAACACGCGCACTTGGTGTTGGCAGTCAGGTGGAACTCACGATCTTCCCGCTGGGCATGTTGTGCACAAGTCTAGAGGTCCGACGTGATTCAAGGTAAGAGCGAACTTCTAATAGCCGTTTGGATCATATCGATCCCTAAAGGTGTAATGGGTGTTAGGGTACAACCGGCTCGTCGACCATGTAGGAATCCATGATCAGAGGAGACTTACGGAGGCCTTGTGCAAGGGTTTACTAGTCCGGCGAAAGGAATATCCGATGGAGAGTTCACCACAAGCCAAGTAAAGTGTGTATATAAAATATGTGCTCGACGTTCTAGAGGAATTCTAGAATAGTGGAGCGTCGATATCGATATATAAACCACGCAAGAAACGAATACAAGTCTTTTAAAATAGGGCAATTAATATACTTCATTGTAATAAATTACCAGATACATTATGAGATATTTTATGCTAGATTTCAGCCATGTATGGATGGTTCATGTGTGTGCATGTGTAAGAGAAATCATAGATAGAAAAGAAGTCATGAATATGTATTTTGAAGCATTCAATATGGCTCCATTTTAAAACATGTGTTTTTACTGCGTGTGTGACTGATAAAAAGGCGACAGGGTCGCGACAGGGATGAGAGCAATAAATTTTAGAAAGTGAGAGCAATAAATTTTATGGGTTTTCATGCAAAATCCTGTGATCGCGACATACCCATGTAAGGGTCGCGACAGGGTCATGATAGAACGCGACAGGGTCCTGTACGGGTCGCGACAGGGCTGCCAGAACAGAAGGCTAGAACGCGACGTAGGGTACTGTCGCATTGAAAACGCGACAAACAGAGGCGTCGCGATGGGCTTGAGAACGCGACTTGTCGGGCCGTCGCGTTCTCAGGTCCGTGGACTGAGTCTGACAGAGTTCTGCTCTATCTTGGATTGCGGTCTAGGAATATCAGATTTTGATACAGGGTCATTCAGAAAATCATAACTAATTGTATACACGATGAACAATCATGAAACTAGTGGCAAATGAAAGTAGACATGCGAGAGTACTTCCAATAAATAGGAATTAGTGAGAGAGCATGGATTGAACATGGTTTGATTATGAACAATAACGAGTAACATAGAACATGATACAGAGTGAAATATTGATTTAATTCGAGCAACATGCTCAACAAAAATTAGGGCTTTCAGTGGCAAAAGATCCCTACACAACATGAAGTATCTACAATAAAAATTTCGTAGCATGGGATCAAGTATAAATAGAGTTTAGAATTAAACATGATGTCTCGGGGCTATCATGTTTGCAGATCTTCTAAAATCAAGAACAAAAGATTGGCTCGATGGAAAATTATGAAACAAGAGGGGTTTTGTTCCTGGTGATTGGAACTACCTACAAACGAGTTTAATTTAATTTTACTCGTGAGAATGCCTACCTTTGACTCGATTTATCTTCTAGGGCTTAGAACTCCAAGAACGAGGAAGAAGCTCCAAGAACTCCTTCTTCCTACGAGATCTTCTCCTCCTTGGCCTCTTCTCCACGTCCAACAACCTTTGGTAACGAGCTAGGGTCGGCCAAGAGGGTTTATGAGATGTATTTATATAAATACAAGTTCCTATTCCTACTACTACTCAAATTCCCCTTAATTACGAGATTTCCTAACTCCACCTTCTCTCTCTTGCTTTCCAATCTCTAATTGGGTTATGATAGTATCTAAATTCATGCTAGACTATATGGGGTAGGTTTAGGAATCCAATTCCAACTCTAATTGCCACTTTTATTGCTTTAATAACCCCTTTCCAATTAGGATATAATAAAACTCCGAATTTAGGGTATTTTCTTATTATTCTCCCTTTGTAAATTCATATTTTGACCCAATAAATTCTAGAGGGTCCATTAAGCAAATCCCATTACTCTTTCCCATTTAATGGATTTTATTTAATGCTCTTTTCATTTAAATATCCATTTAGCTAGGTTTTAATTCTTTATTTAATTTTTTTTTATTTTTTCACAAAAATTCAAGTTGCTACAATAGGGGTGCCCGACGATAGGTACATCTCAGGAGTTAGACTTTGTGAAATTCTTTTGATTGAACTGGATCTGACATGATTTTGGCCACTTACAAACGGACGTGACCGAGCAGATTGCGTCGCTCTAGGCCCTACTGCACTCTGCCGTGTAGGACCAGGACATTGCCAGGAGGGAGGCAGACAAGCTAGTAAGTACCTACTCATACTTCGGTAATGTATCAGTTTCTTCAACTTAAAGATATTGACATGTGTTTCATGTGCAGTGTGCAGAGTTAGCGAGGCTGAGGACGTCACAGGCGGGTGCGTCCTCATCTCAGGCAGCGGCGGGTGACTCCCTACCAACCTCGCCGATCAGCTGGTGGGTGCCCTGAGGAGGGCAGAGGAAGCAGAGGCAGCATTGGAGGAGAGGGTATGTGTGATTTGAACTTGATCATCTTGATTAAAGATTGAATGCTAACATAATCTGATACAGGTTGCGGAGCTGAGGACTGCCACTAGCCAGTAGATACAGCGATGACTCAGTGGTGTCTCCAGGGGGACGCGTCGGTAGCGGAGGTGGCTCGGTGGCACCTATATATAGGCGGAGACAGCGGTGACTGAGGTGGGGGAGCTGTCAAGGGAGCTGGCGACGCTGCGGGCACAAGGGTCAACAACAAACCAAGTGGAGCTGTCTCGTCTACGTGCCGAGGCGTCTGCGTAGTAGATCTACATCAACGAGCTCCGGAGTTTGGTGATGGCGATGAGCCAGAGCCGGAGTAGGAGCGGAGCGAGCGGCGCCTTCATGAGATAGTATCTAACAAGTTCCTCCGGTCGTCGGAGGAACGAGGAGTAGGAGAGGCGTCGTAAGGAGGAGATGAGCGCCAGGAGCATGAGGGGTAGTGGTGACATGCCACCTCCTCCCGAGAGGCGTAAGGGATCCGAGGAGAGTGGTGGTGGAGAGTGAGGAGCTTGTGAGCCACCTCCCCCTTTATCTTTTACATGATGCTTATACTTAGTGGATCTTTACTTTTGTGCTAGTGTTTGAGAGTGTTGAATAGATTGTGATTGACACGAGTAGGAAATGAGATCCAAGAGAGAGAAAATTAGTACATCGTTGTGCTGCTAAAAAACATCTTGTCCCTGCACACTTAAAAAAAAATAAGTTAGATCTGCTCTTTGGCTCAGCCCCTTACATTAAGCAAGGATTGTCTTTAATCTTCATGATAGTCAAGGGGCTGAGCCTTATTAAATAAGCGAAAAATAGATTGTAACAATGCATGCTAAAAGAAACGATATGTACATTTATTTATTTTTTGGATTTTTTTGGATTTTCCTTTTTTTTGGATTTTTTGGTTTTCTATTTTACTTATTTTGGGGTTTTCTATTTTTTTTTTGGATTTTGGGGTTTTCTATTTTTTTTGGGTTTTCTATTTTTTTGGATTTTTTTTTATTTTTCTTTTTGGATTATCTATAGCGGCACCCTCTACATTTGAGTGATTAGTTATGAATCTCATCTCCCTTTTCTTGTTGTCAGACACTCCCTAACAGTGTGCATTTATTCTTAGCCTCCCTTTGGTTGATTGCCCCTAGTTATTAGTGTTCCTACATAGACCAGGTGTAGGAGTGTTTCGGGCATTAGTAAAGATAGGAAGACATAGGGAGTAAGACTTAGTGTCGGTTCTCGGGATGCTGGTTTGTCGACTAGTTAGGGTGCATCTCATGTGGATTTTGTCTGTCGTCCAGAGACTTTGGCTCATTTTCGTCCCGCGTGGACTTTGCCACTCTTTGCCAAGCCCCTATTCTTCATTTTGACTCGTTTGCTTTTCTATAATTTCATCTTTTCTTTCTTTTGCAATTTTAATTGACCATCTCTATTTGAGATTTCATTCACACATGATCTACTCCCTTCTCTATCTTCAAACTGGCGATCCTTTTGCCCCTACGCCTCGTTCAAGTAAGAGGGGAATAGGCCTTCACTTTCCCTACACAAGGGCTAAGTAGGAACACCTTTCTCTATGGGGAGTCGACCGTGGGATGTTGTGTTGTGTGTGTTGGCTGAACATAGGGGTTATTCGACAACTATAAAATGATACGAGACTCAAGACTGCTGGTACTCCTTTGGAAGGTAGTGTCGCTATAAAAAATCTTTTATTATGGGTAGAATCTTTTAAGATACAAGGCATTCCACAGGTTAGAGAGCTCCTCACCATCAACATTCACTAGCCTATAAGCGTTCCAAGGGTACACATCCTTGATTACAAATTGACCTTCCCAATTAGCTTTCAATTTGGACCTAGGAGCTTCAGGTTTTATGAAAATTTGCTTAGAAACCATGTCTCCTCCTTGAAATTTGCATTCAATCACATTATTTTGAAATGATCTTAAGAGTATGTTTTAATATGAAAGTGCATGATCAGCTGCGGCCAGACATCGTTCGTCTAGGAGTTCCAGTTGTGTAAGTAATGCCTCTTGACGTTCATTGAGATTAAGTTCTTTGTCCAGTTGTACCCTTAGCGAAGGAATGAGTATCTAATATGGACATACCGTCTCCATCCCATAAGTGAGTGAAAAGGGAGTTTGCCCCGTGGGCGTGGGGACGGAGGTACAGTAGGCCCATAGAGCCTCAATCAATTTCTCAGGCCAATCAACAAATTTGTGAGACTCACAAGTTTTCTTTAAATTTTTCAAAAGATTTTTTGTTTGTGGCTTCGGCTTGTCTGTTGCCCTGTGGATAGTATGGAGATGAATGATGTAGAGAAATGTTGCATTTCTTACATAGGTCTTGAAGCTCTTGAGATATGAACTGGGGCCCATTGTCGGTGACGATGCCGCTTGGCACTCCGAACTGTGAGATGATATTCTTCACGATGAACCAACACACGGTCGAACCTTTGATTTTTGCGAATGCTTCAGCTTCGGCCCACTTGATTAAGTACTCAGTAGCAGTGAGGATGAATGATTTTTGTTTGATTTGAGCAATAGGATCACCAAGAGGTCCAATGATATCAAAGGCCCACATGGAGAAAGGCCAAGGTGATGATAGTGGATGTAGGGAGAAAGATGCAGCATGGATCTTGTTGGCATGGAGCTGGCATTTGACGCACCTACAAACGTAGATGGCACAATCTTCTTCTAAGGTTGGCCAGTAATAGCCCTGCCTAAGGATCTTCTTAGCTAGCATCTAACTATTCACATGCCCTGCACACTTACTGGCATGGGCTCCATCCACTACCTTCTATGCTTCTTTGTCAGGCAAGCATCTAAAGAGCATCTCGTTTAGAGTGTGTCTGTACAACACTTCTCCAATAATGGTATATCTTAATGCGGCCCTACGGATGGCTCTCCTATCTTCGGATTCAGCTTCTTCCGGAGGTACCGTCCTTGTAATATTGTTCAATCTCGTGGTACCATAGCCTCTCTTCTTCCATTATTTCTCCTAACTCTATTAGCATCACTTCCTTCGCTTCTCTTCTCTCTGCCTTCACAATTAATGAGTTCCTGAGGTTGTCGAACCAAGGATCTTGAGTGGCTGGTACTTCTAATCTCTCGACAATGATAGTCTCAGCACTCTAGCTGAGAGGGAAGGAGAGGGATGAAGCAAAAGATGCCAAGGCATCAGCCAGGATATTCTGCGAGTGAGGAGTGTGAATGTAGATGAGTTTGTTGAATTCCTTATGTAACGTCGTGCATTTTTTCGATCCTTCTGGATCCTTATTTAGTGGTTGTGGAGGCCAGTGCGTGGCCAATGACGTGTGTACAGGTGTTTTACGCAGGTTTCCGGGGCAATGTTGGCTGGCAGGTTGGGCCTAAAGCACCTGTTGGTTAACTATCTTTGAACGCGACATGTTTGGGCATCGCGTTCTGAACGCGACAGCCTTGATGGTCGCGTTCTGCTTGCTGCTGAGAGACCGTCATCATCTGCATGCACGCCGCGTGTCGCGCGTTGGGTGGCATGCCGACGTCGGCCTTGCGAAGGCGATGCCCTACTCTGTCGCGACCTGAACGCGACAGAGGGTACGTCACATTCTTAACCTTAATGCGTTTTTAAGCTGGTTGGGCCAAGTAGAGCTACAGTAAGCTCTGCTCAGCCAGGGGAAGCTGCTGTGGTGATTTTCGGGGCGATTCGACAGTTTGGTGGTGTTTTTGGCGTATTCTCACAGCGAGGACCTTATGTGGAGCGGGGGAAATGCCGGTTGTTTGCCGTTCTTCGCGTTCTTCGCAAAGGTATGGAGATTCTTCTCGTTCTTCCATTGTGAAATCACGTGTGATGCATGTACAGGTTGTTATTTGCTTTAAGAACAGTAGATATCATGGTAGGGCATTCATTAAAGCATGAAAAATGGAAATTAAATGTGGTTTACATGGTTTGTGGGGGTGATCCGGGGAGAGCCTCCCGGATTAGGGTTCCTGCCTGTGAAGGCGACGGAGCCCCCTGTCACGTTCATAACGCGATAGGCCGACCCATCGCATTCTAGTTATGAATGAAACATATCGTGGTGTCGTGACCTGAAGGCGACAACTGTGACGGTCCTGGATATTTATGCCCAATAAGGCTTCATATCCAAGTCCACCTCCTGCGATCGGAGTGATGTCTGGCAAGGGATAGCTTATACACGTGTCCAGTAAGAATATAAAAGACAACAACAACAGTATAAGATACAAGAAAGTACATGTGCTTATATCTGTATATAACAATTTACAACTGTCCCAATACATTATTACATGTCCAATAAAAGAGTACAACTACCTGGGGCATACACTGAGGGAGCACAAGCTCATACAACACAACTAACTCTACTGCTGGTGGTACAAGTCTGCCACAATGCCACTGCAAGCCATACAAACGGCAAGCCCTGAAAGGAACTATAGGGAAGTGAGCATCAAGAAGTCACAGGCTCAGTAGGGACCACCTGGAAACAACACACGAAACTAAAGAGACCTCAACCCCAGAGGGTCTCACTGGTAACATCGATATCCAAACCATACCATGCTCATAACAAAACATGATTAACAACAACTAAATATAATTTCATCAGCAAATACAGATCTCGGAAAGGAAGAGGGACAACAGGACTAGCACAACATCACTAGTCCGCCCAACAACTGAAATGCCTAGGCCACAAGCCTTACAGGCAAACGATTACAATAATTGGTCGCCTAAGCTACAAGCCTCACAGGCAACCTAACCACGAAGGGTACAGGACTGGCATTAACAAGCCAATCAACCACACACTTAAACCATAATCGAAAGCTTACCCAAAGAAGGGTAAAACACAATGTGTGAAAGGTCATACCACTTGACCTTCACGGAACACAAGACCACTTCAACACCTGAAAATGCTGGTACACAATGTACCACAACACAAAGCTACCCATGAAGGGTACAGGTACCTAATACCACGAGGTATGTAACGACCCAGAACCCACATTACCAGTAACAACCGGTAACCCGAATTCTGACCCGCTAACCCACGAGACAAGCTCGGAAGGGTAGAATTTAAGAGTCCGAGGAGACTATATGTAAGAAGATACACACCATGCAAAGCAGTAAAATTCCACTATATGAACATATCATATACAACCTCAGAGTCTGAGACAAAGTACAGAGTACAGAAGTACAACAAAAGGTACAACTCACTGCAGCTAGGAGCACCAACACCGGAGTGGCTAGACTCGCCTGGAACGGGAGTCGACGAAGACCCACCTGAAAGGGAGGGAGTGAGTCTCAAGAAAGAGACCCAGTAGGGAAAAGTAACCCCACCGGCAACTGAACTAAAGTGCGGAAAGTAAAAACTGAAAGTAAGCCACGTCGCACCACAACACAAAACTGTAAACCACGCGGCTCAGTAACACACACTCACACACAACAAGTAGGACTCAGCTAGGGTCTGTGCTCGGCGTCCCGTCACCACAGAGGCTCTCAACCCCAGCCACGTGTGCACACTACAGACGCTCTCTCTCGCGTCTGGTCCACGACCGGTTTTTCCCCTACGCTTGACCCTAGCAGTAGAGAAGGGCTCCACGGAGACCGGCTCAAACCACCAAAAGGAGTACGCACAGGACAGAGTCGCACTCGATGTCCCGGCTCACTAGCGGAGGACAACCACACGCTAGTCTCTAGATGGAGTCGCACCCACGCCTAGGTAACAACAGAAACGGACACGGTAACGCAACGTGCGTACGACAGACAGAACACACTCAACGTCTGAAACCCCGTGCAGTAGTAAACACCTCGTGCCTAAACAACTATTCTTATGCACAGGCGGAGTCACACTCTAAGCCTGGCCCACTTGTGCTATTAGGGCGGACATCACATGTCAATCGCCTCTAAACACACAACTCAGGTCTACTGGGAGACAGGATATAAACGGCCTGATCGATTGCCGCCAATCAAGGGTAAACGGCAACCCCTATGCCGCCAACAATAACTAAACGGCAGTCGACCTTGTCGTTTAACTCATCCCTGAAGATCTCAACGTCAACAGATGTGGACGTTGATATCTTCAGTCCCCCATACCCAGAACTGAACCGAATCAGTCCAATGGGCAAAAACACTTAACTAAACTCTGACTGATGGAGGAAACACTTCCTCTCATCAATCTACACTACCAGAATATCATAAATAGACATCTAACACCTAGATTATCCAAACCACCCTCAATTCCGGAATAATATAACCCAAACCCTAAACCATGATTTGCACATCAATTCAGTTAATTGGACATGCTGGTTTGCTGGGGAGGGTTATAGGAGTTAAGTCCCTACCTCAGAACGCCTTAAGAATCCCCAAACAACCACTAATCGCGCCGGATTCCCCCGAGGACTCCTCGTGAATCACGCCAAAACCTCGCGATTCCCGCCCGATCTAGAAACGCCACACGATCCAGGGGCTTCCCACGAGCTCAAATCATCCAACAGAAGCTACAGGAATCAAGAAAGGCTAAGGTGGAAGGAAGGAGAGGAAAAGAGAAGAAGAAGCTCTGCTCTCGGGCTGCTCTATTTCAACAGGACTGGTTAGTCGACGTCCACATCTGTGGTCGCCACTGAACCGCCAACAGACTGACGTCCATATCCATCCCCTGCCGCTGAGTTCAACCTCAGACGTCCACATCGCTGGACGCTGACTCAGACTCAACGGCAAGCCCTGGCCGTCAACAGCAAGTCAACGACAATGGTCTTGTCGTCGACCACAGACACCAACTACAAACCCAATAGGATCCATTAAAGACCCGAGACCTTACAGCTCTCCCCCCTTAAGGAATTTTGCCCTCAAAATTCAAATAACAAGGAAAGAGAAGACTCACCAAAGAGGTACGGAAAATGCTCGCGCATTTCTGTCCTCCCGCTCCCATGTCGACTCACCACCGGAGTGCCGCTGCCACACGCAACACGAACTAAAGGGATTGCCTTGTTCCTCAACCTCTGAACTCGGCGATCCTCAATGTGCAATGGAACTCTGGTACAGTCAACACTGGAGTCCTCAGACCACTCTGCACTCTGCAGAACGTGAGACTCGTCAGCAAGATATCTCCAAACATCGACACGTGCAACACGTCGTGCACGGCTGCCAACTCTGACGGAAGCTCAAGTCTGTACGCCAAACCTCCGAACACGCTCAGAAATGGTAAAAGGCCCAATAAAGCGAGGACTCAACTTTCCACGCTTACCGAACCTCACCACTCCTCCCTTCATAGGAGACCACGAACAAACACCTGGTCTCCTACCTGAAACTCGAGCGGTCGTCTGCGTTGATCTGCATAACTCTTCTGCCGACTCTGAGCTGACTGAAGCCTCTGTCTCACAAGCTGAACTACCTCAACTGACTGCTGAACCAACTCCGGCCCCGTGACAACTCGCTCGCCAACCTCGAACCAGTCAAGAGGAGTGCGACACGGTCGTCCGTACAAAGCCTCATATGGTGCAAACCTATACTGGAGTGATAACTATTATTATAGCGAACTCACCAACGGCAAGTGAGCTGTCCACGACCCCTGCCACTCCAGGAAACAAGCTCTAAGCATGTCCTCCAAGGTCTGGATAGTCCGCTCTGACTGACCGTCTGACTAGGGTGGTAGGTGGAACTAAAAGCTAACTCTGTCCCCAAAGCTCTCTGGAAACTGCACCAGAACCCAGAAGTGAAGCGAGAATCTCTGTCTGACACATAGAGATCGGCACTCCATGCAAAGGAACAATCCGCTCTATGTACAACGCAGCCACCTACTCACACCCCAACTAGTCCTGACAGGCAAGAATCTGGCAGTCTTCGTCAATCTGTCCACAAGAACCCAAATGCTATCAAAACCTCCAGCTGTCCTCGGCAACCCACAAAAAAGTCAGTCGTAACATGGTCCCACTTCCACATCGGAATCTCTAACGGCTGCACAAGTCCTCCCGGACGCTGATGTTCGGCATTCACCTACTGACAGACCAAACACCTAGCAACAAAAGCCGCTATATCTCTCTTCATCCCAGCCACCAAAACTGACGTCTCAACCTGTGGTACATCTTGGTCGCCCCTGGATGAATAGAGTACCTGAAACCATGTGCCTCCTCCTGCAACAACAACTCTCCTGATAGACTCCTCAACAGGAACATAGAGTCTACCTCGGAACCTAACAGTCCCGTCCTCGCAAAGCTCAACCTCTGGAGAAGCAACACACTGCACAACTCGAGATCTGCCTGCTGAGCCTCAGCAACCTGTCTCACAACTGCGGGAGCTGCTAACAAACTGCCCAACACACACTGACGACGACTGAAGAAACTCTGAAAGATCGCTCTGTCGCAGACTGCCACAACTGCCACTCTCTAGCATCAGATGACTCATCTGTGCTTTCCTACTCAAGGCATCTGCAACTACATTTGCCTTTCCAGGCTTATACTCAATGCTGAAATCATAGTCTTTCAGATATTCCATCCATCGACGCTGCCTCATATTCAGATCCCTCTGAGAAAACACATACCTCAAACTCTGGTGTCGGTACGGACAACAAACTCACTCCGTACAGGTAAAGACGCCAAATCCGCAAAGCAAACACCACAGCTGCAAGCTCTAGGTCGTGGGTCGGGTAACTCTCCTCGTGGGGCTTAAGCTGGCGAGACGCATAAGCCACCACTCGGCCTTGCTGCATCAAGACTGCACCCAAACCAACACCTGAAGCATCTGTGCAAACCTCAAACCCTCCTCACCTGAAGGTAAGGCAAGAACTGGCGCCGACGTAAGCAGTCGTTTCAACTCTATGAAACTCTGCTCACACTGATCCGACCACACAAACTGAACTCCTTTCTCGTCAACCGAGTCAAGGGTGCAGCAACCTGAGAAAAATCTCGAACAAACCTGCGGTAGTAACCTGCCAAACCCAGAAAGCTACGAATCTCAGACACAGATCTGGGACTCTCCCACTACAAAACTGCCTCAACCTTCCTGGATCTACTGAAACTCCCTCACCTGAGATCACGTGCCCCAAAAAGTGAACCTGTTGTAGCCAAAACTCACACTGCTAAGTTTGGCATACAACTGGTGCTCTCGCAAAGTCTGCAACACGATCCTTAGGTGCTCGGCGTGCTCCTCCTCCGAAGCGGAGTACACCAGAATGTCGTCAACAAACACTACGACAAACCGGTCCAAGAACTGGTGGAACACCGGTGCATCAGATCCATGAAGGCTGCTGGAGCATTGGTGAGCCCAAACGGCATCACCAAAACTCAAAATGTCCATATCTGGTTCGAAAAGCAGTCCTCTCAATGTCCGAATCTCTAATCCGCAACTGATAGTAGCCCGACCTCAAGTCAATCTTCGAGAAGACACGAGCAGACTGAAGCTGATCAAAGAGATCATCAATCCTAGGCAAAGGATACCTATTCTTGATGGTCACTTGATTTAGCTTCCTATAATCGATACACAACCTCAGGCTACCATCCTTCTTCCGGACAAACAAAACAGGTGACCCCCACGGAGAAAAGCTAGGACGGATATAGCCCTTCTCCAACAACTCCTCAAGCTGCCTCTTCAACTCTCTCAACTCTGCTGGTGCCATACGGTACGGTGCCTGCGCAAAAGGTAAAGTGCCAGGAACCAACTCTACAGTAAACTCAATCTCTCTCTCTGGTGGAAGACCAGGCAACTCTTCCGGAAAAACATCCGGAAACTCACACACTACAGGAATGTCTCCCACTCCCGAGGCAAATTGGTCAAGAGTCACTGCAGAAACTAGGAAACCCTGACAACCAGAAGCAAGTAACCTCCCTGCCCTCAAAGCAGAAACTAAAAAGCGAGAAGTAAGAGGTACGATACCCTGGAAGTAGAACACGCTGCTCCAGGTATCCGCAAGTGCACCCTCTTCTTCTGACAATCCATCACTGCACCATACCGCTCTAACCAGTCCATACCCAAAATCACATCATAGTCATGCAACTACAAGGCAAATAGACGGGCTGACAACAACTGATCCTGCAACTGCACAGGTACCTCCTCGAGACAGTAGGACGTAAGGACAAAGTCCCCCGTCGGCAACTCTACTGCCAACTCAACAGACTCTCCCGAACTCAACTCTCCAAGGGAGTCTAAAAAGTCCTCAGACACAAAAGAGTGAGAGGCACCAGAATCAAACAAGACTCTAGCTGCATAACCAAAACTGAAACAGTACCTTCCACCAGGTGAGCTGCCTCCGCGTCTGCACGAGTCAGTGGGTAACACGACCTCTACCTCTCGACCACCAGAACCTCCGGTCTGCTGACGCTGCTGCACTGGGGCCTGCTGCTGACTGGGTCTGTGACTGGGTCTGCTGCTGCGGCACACGAGGTAACAAAGGACAATCT
The DNA here is from genome assembly GCA_014218235.1 of Colocasia esculenta. NCBI lineage: Eukaryota > Viridiplantae > Streptophyta > Magnoliopsida > Alismatales > Araceae > Colocasia > Colocasia esculenta. Next base: position 44,371,314 of record CM024761.1, on the reverse strand, counting down.
CGCGCCATATGACCCATCTGGTCACACCGGTAACACTGCCCAGCAAAAGTACGATGTACCTGCTGCGAAGGCTGACCTGTCGGCTGCTGAACACTCCCAACCGACTGCTGCCTCTGCTCTGCCTGCCTCCTATCACGCCGAAACTTCCTCCGAGATCCTGACTTCGCCGACGTCCCAGTAGAAGTGGACGCGTAGGAAGTCGCAGTCCTCGGGGTCGTCTGCACACTACCCTGCTGCTGGCGAGGCTGAGAAGGAACTACCTGCGTCTGAACCTCTGCGCTCCGAGCACGAGTCCGCAAGGTGTCTGCCTCCAACGCTGCTGCTGTCTGATAGGCCGCATCCAAGTGTGACACAAGCAACTATCAGCGCGTGCCTGAGCTCTGGCCTTAAGCCTCTCACGAACTGCTGAGTCCTCAGACCCTCATCTCCCATAATCTGCGGAGCATAACGCCCTAACTCCACAAATCTAGCCCTATACTGCACCACAGTAGAGTCCCTCTGCTGCAAGTCCAGGAACTGGTACAACCTCTCCGTCCGAACGTAAGTAGGACAGAAGGCTCTCTCAAAAGAAACAACAAACTCCTGCCACGGAATCTGCCTAAGTGGGCGAGACTGGAAAGTAGTCTCCCACTCAGCGAACCACCAAGTCAACGCCTGCGCCTGCAACTGGTAACTGGCTAGCAACACTCACTCCTCTGGAACACACTCCATGGAACGAAAAGTCCGCTCCACTGCATCTAACCAAGCTCGCGCTACATCTGGATCAGGCTGGCCCAAAAACTGAGGTGGCTGAAACTGCAAGAACTCCCTCAACACCCTCCGAGTACCACCCTGGGGTACCGACGCGTCACGGTGCTGAGCAACAAACTGAGCCATCCCCTCAAGAAATCGAGTCATGTCCAATCCCTGAGCTACCTGAGGTGGAGGTGGCGGCGGCGGAAAAATACCACTATGTGCATCCTGTGGCAAAGGCTGCGTCTGCTGAGGTGGCGGAGCATCTCCAACCTCCGGACGAGTCGCCTGCTCGGCTACTCCCTCTCTAGGACGTCGCCTAGGCTCCATAGAACTACACACAGAACAAAAATACACACATAAATACACTAACTAACTCCGGGCTACATAGCTGCACTGTACTCTTTAGACTCTGAGTTAACATGATGGGTATTTTCTTATATATATCTCATCAGACCACGCTCTGATACCAAACTGTAACGACCCAGAACCCGCATTACCAGTAACAACCGGTAACCCGAATTCTGACCCGCTAACCGATGAGACAAGCTCGGAAGGTAGGAATTTAAGAGTCTGAGGAGACTATATGTAAGAAATACACACCATGCAAAGCAGTAAAATTCCACTATATGAACATATCATATACAACCTCAGAGTCTGAGACAAAGTACAGAGTACAGAAGTACAACAAAAGGTACAACTCACTGCAGCTAGGGAGCACCAACACCGGAGTGGCTAGACTCGCCTGGAACGGGAGTCGACGAAGACCCACCTGAAAGGGAAGGGAGTGAGTCTCAAGAAAAGAGACCCAGTAGGGAAAAGTAACCCCACCGCAACTAACTAATGTGCGGAAAGTAAAAACTGAAAGTAAGCACACGTCGCACCACAACACAAAACTGTAAACCACGCGGCTCAGTAACACACACTCACACACAACAAGTAGGACTCAGCTAGGGTCTGTGGCTCGGCGTCCCGTCACCACAGAGGCTCTCAACCCCAGCCACGTGTGCACACTACAGATGCTCTCCTCGCGTCTGGTCCACGACCGGTTTTTTCCCCTACGCTTGACCCTAGCGGTAGAGAAGGGGCTCCACGGAGACTGGCTCAAAACCACCAAAAGGAGTACGCACAGGACAGAGTCGCACTCGATGTCCCGGCTCACTAGCGGAGGACAACCACACGCTAGTCGTCTAGACGGAGTCGCACCCACGCCTAGGTAACATAACAGAAACGGGTACACGGTAACGCAACGCGCGTACGACAGACGGAACACACTCAACGTCTGAAACCCCGTGCAGTAGTAAACACCTCGTGCCACAAACAACTATTCTTATGCACAGGCGGAGTCACACTCTAAGCCTGGCCCACTTGTGCTATTAGGGCGGACATCACATGTCAATCGCCTCTAAACACACAACTCAGGTCTGCTGGGAGACAGGATATAAACGGTCTGATCGATTGCCGCCAATCAAGGGTAAACGGCAACCCCTATGCCGCCAACAATAACTAAACGGAAGTCGACCTTATCGTTTAACTCATCCCTGAAGATCTCAACGTCAACAGATGTGGACGTTGATATCTTCAGTCCCCCATACCCAGAACTGAACCGAATCAGTCCCAATGGGCAAAAACACTTAACTAAACTCTGACTGATGGAGGGAAACACTTCCTCTCATCAATCTACACTACCAGAATATCATAAATAGACAATCTAACACCTAGATTATCCAAACCACCCTCAATTCCGGAATAATATAACCCAAACCCTAAACCATGATTTGCACATCAATTCAGTTAATTGGACATGCTGGTTTGCTGGGGAGGGTTATAGGAGTTAAGTCCCTACCTCAGAACGCCTTAAGAATCCCCAAACAGCCACTAATCGCGCCGGATTCCCCCGAGGACTCCTCGCGAATCACGCCAAAACCTCACGATTCCCGCCCGATCTAGCAACGCCACACGATCTAGGGGCTTCCCACGAGCTCAAATCATCCAACAGAAGCTACAGGAATCAAGAAAGGCTAAGGTGGAAGGAAGGAGAGGAAAGGAGAAGAAGAAGCTCTGCTCTCGGGCTGCTCTATTCAACAGGACTGGTTAGTCGACGTCCACATCTGTGGTCGCCAACTGAACCGCAACAGACTGACGTCCATATCCCTGCGCTGAGTTCAACCTCAGACGTCCACATCGCTGGACGCTGACTCAGACTCAACGGCAAGCCCTGGCCGTCAACAGCAAGTCAACGACAATGGTCTTGTCGTCGACCACACAGAACCACTACAGACCCAATAAGGATCCATTAAAGACCCGAGACCTTACAAGGTATCACCATGGAATCAAATCACAACATTGCCAACACCAGGGCACACCTCAATGGGTAAAACCTCAACCAACGAGTCACTACACACAGGCCACAACTAGCGGCAAAGCACGAGTCGGAAAGAACGATGCCACCACACGGGAACAGACTACTGGTTCATGACGCCAGTATCCAACCCAGACAACACAACACAAGAACCACCTCTCAGTCGCGCAGTCACGGATGAAAGGTCCAACTGCCGCTCCATAAGCACAAGTCAAAGAATAGTGGAGACCAACCAACACCACACCTGCAGACCACACTGTTGCAGGCCCATGCCTAACACCTTTAGGGACTCCAGCCTGAGCTCACTAAAGTGAGGCACTTGAAACACAGGACTAGTTGGTGACCAGTACGTCTACTGGTGTCCGTCCCCCCAACCACGAGCGCGCTACAAGCGACTGCACACCC